>MU870357.1:19773-30356 GCA_036418205.1 Ostertagia ostertagi | reverse complement strand
AAAGTACTCGCTGGCCATGCTGTTCAGAGCCTAGCGAAAATGTTGGTACGCTCGACTCAATTTCCTGAGCACCTTGCAGCTGCTTTTTTTCAGCAGCGTCCAAAAAGGCAAGATAGAGATTGGGTCTGTTTTTACAAGACAATTTTTCAGCATCGAGGGGATGGTGACAAAACACAAATAAAAAGGCGATGCTTTCCATCTCTTCAAAAGATCCAGTATCAGAACCCTGGTGCAGTTTTTTGTTCGAAAGCAAGGGCAATCTCGAAAGTACAGCGTCAGGTTTTGGTCAGATGGGCGTGCGCAGATCGAAGTGACGGCTGATCTTATCACAGAAGAAGGGTGTGGAGTATCTTCTAAAGCAAAGGAACCACTCATTGTAAAAAGTGAAAACTCCCTCCGTTCTCCGATAAAGAAAGTGAAGCCTCAATCAATGACATTCGGGGGACTTTAAAAATTCTACTATTGTGTCGAAATGTCTGAAATCTGCTTGTATCGGAGGAACCACGAAACACGTTATTAATGCTCAAAGTGATATAATCTCTAAGCGCTTCACGCATCAGAGTACCCTAGACCAATGCGAAGCAGGGGATGGATTAGAAGAGGAAGTACTTCGTTGAGGAAAAGCCGTCCTAGGCTGCTTTAGTGATGAATTATGCCTAGGGCAGTGAAGGACGCGTGTCTTCGGAACGGCTTAACCTCCGCTAATCGGCGTCGCCATTTAAGAATTCTCTCCTTCGACTGCGGGTACTGCAGAAGACACATCTCAGGGAAACGTGGGCAAATGAAAGGAGACATTGAAACAGCAAAGGTTGAAATTTGTAATCATATTCAGTTGCCCAATTAATAGAAAAAATTTCTAGGGTGTTCCACTATAAGACAGCGTTCAGAGATTGGCGATACGATTAGGCGATTAGGAATGAGCCAAAAAGGAAGTGTACGTATCGATTAGGCGAGTAAGCGATCGGGCGAGTGACGTGCGGAAATGAAACGAGATGTTGAAAGAGCGAAGGAAAATTTGAAATAAAATATGATGAAAAAATGAAATTTTAGATCGTTATCAGTGGTTCAATTAATTGGAAAGCGCCTTGGTGCTTCATAAGGGAATAGTCAAAGGATCAGATCATTGGATAGACTGCCTAGCAAATCGTGCCACCGATGAAAACCTGGAGCACTCAACGATAGAAGCGCTGAGATTTCAGAGATTCCAGTGATTCTCGAGTTTCTTGACTTTATCGAGATTCTGCAGTCCCACCCACTGCTAATACTCTAAGACCTAAATTCCCAAATTCCCTCAATCAAATCATTATCCAGCTTAAATATCGAAACGGTAGGCACAAGTGGAGTAGCGGCAAGTGGCGTTGTTAACCCAGGGCAGAGTTCAGTGGTCAGCTATGGACTGCACGCCATCTAGACCAACCAAATCTTCCATCCCTCTAGGGTGGAGTTGAGGCCAGACATGTCTGGAAAGGAAAATGGACTGGTTTTATATAAACTGGCCCTAATAGGTCTTATGGCAAATCGTATTCGCTCAGGCTTTCAGTCGAGGTAGAATCGGTAGGGCAACCCAAAGAAGGACCGGCCGAGGTAAAATGCTCTCAAACTGATCTTTAAGAACTGCAGTTACGCGAAAGTGAGAGTGACTCTTCAACTGAACTTTCATCTTTTCATGACTCTGCTTATGTGAAACGTAGATATCTGACTTCATATTTCTTAGCAATTTTGTATCGCTAGAAAACTCGTTGGATCGACGGTTTCTAGCGAGAGATTACGATGAGATTGGTGGGTTCATAGTGGAAGTGGGGATGCTGAATAATGCCCCAGTGGCGAAAAAAGCAAAGAAATCCGTCAAGAAGGCGCAAAATGGGACCCTTTCTTTGCCCGTTGACCTCCGATAATGGACGAGCAACCAATTAAGAGGTCGTTTGCACATGTTAAACCGATAGCCGCTATCATTCCAGCAAAGATCATGCTTTGATTGATAACGCATTCCATGGGAAAGTTATAGGATACACACTCGAAGTGGAATACCTCATCCAAATGATAGAGTAATGATGCTGCTAGCCACACTGATGGGCGGAGCACAGGCGGCGGAGGCGGAGCTCAGGGAGGATTGGCAGCCTCAGGGCGCTGAACTAGCCCAGCAAAAGGCCACATCTTGCTTCTTTGGGCCCTTGACTACTGCTTCCACTGGATGCATGTACTTCCATGCTTGCACACGCACTCTATTGTAATTTGTGGCTTTAACAAAATCCAGGCGGAATTAGGGTGACGGACTCCCATCGCTTCTGGGATGAAATTCTGTAGAACTCAATGGACCGACAAAGGCACTAGCCCTGCAGAGACAGCTTCAACAGTTTCATTTCCCCGTCCGCAGCAGGCTGTTGTCTGGCGCCTTCTTACCTATCGAGCTCTCTCGCCTCATCCTCTCTTTTTCACGCTCATTTCCTCACTGCCTTGTCGTTAGCAGCGTTACCGTCGAGTAGAAATGAGCGTAGAAGGCATGTGACGCACCATTCGAAGAACTTTTGTAGGGTGCGAAACAGATAAAAAACGAGCAAATGGTGAGAGACACCTTTGCTATGCGCCATGCACCTTCCTTCCTTTCGAAGTCGAAGT
Source organism: Ostertagia ostertagi (assembly GCA_036418205.1). NCBI lineage: Eukaryota > Metazoa > Nematoda > Chromadorea > Rhabditida > Trichostrongylidae > Ostertagia > Ostertagia ostertagi. The sequence goes on along the minus strand of MU870357.1, from coordinate 27,740 downwards.
TGCACTTCGAATAAGATATAAGGGAGGGGGCGGAAAAAAGAGTCACTTTGCCCATGCGCATATTTTTCAACTATTCCGTTCAGGCATAGGGGTGACTGTTAGTATTGGAAGTTATACGGCGAAAGATTCCTAGATGTCCCCCATAAGCAGAATCAGGCCCACCTTCGCTGCCTTCACCGTCTCCAGAATATGACGTCATCTGTCATCACCGTCGAGCTCAAGGAGGCCTACCATAATCGCTCCATTCTGAAGCTGCTACATAATTTCTTCAATCGGATAACTGGTGAATGGCTTCTTAGGGACACTAGCTCTGACTATGCAAAATGGCTTTTGACCAGCGTTTCAGAGACGTCGTAATCGTCTATGGTTTCTCGACGACCTCGTTGAGCTCGTACCGCGAACCATGTTTCCGTGGGAAAATCTTCTGATGTCGTCGGTGTAGAAAGCACTTATGCGATTGTTTTTTGAATGAATAGAATGAATTCTTAAAGTCAATCAAGTTATTCGGTTTGGACTTTGGCAAGCGTAGATTAATTTAGTTTGAATGTGAATGGTGGTGACTTTTTTTTTTTTATGGCGCCCTGTAGTTAGTTACATGACAGGCTGGACGACCGAGAGAGAGAAAGAGCGAGTGTTTTTATCCCTTACCTACTCAGGTGCCAAGCAAACTATCCCAAGAGTTGGAACGCTCGGTTGGCCTGGACGGACGTATGACATAGGGTTTGATTCCCTAACCGTATGCGTGGTAAGGAGCGGCCCTGGCAGTCATACTTTATTCGCCCAGGAAGTGTGGAGAGTGAAGGTATCCGCTATAAGAAAATGGTTTGAACAGTGTGAAGAATGAATCGTATAAGCTGAAACAGTGTGCAGGGATGGGAAGAGCAGTGCCCGCATCATTTAGCACGAGAAGTAGTTACGTTGACAGGATAGTTAAGTCGAAGTGAATCAAGAGGAGAGTTGTGCCACATCGACAGAAGGAGCTGTACAATATAGAAATAGGTCGCTCAAATCCATTATTTCATTCCGTCAAATATCGTATCACATTACAACTTGGCGCATCGTAAGCGCCCTACCTGAGGTAGTTAACCTGTGAATTCAGCGAAAAGCAGGGTTAGAACATGCGCTAGCGGTTCGAACGATGCACCAGCGACACAACAGTGTAGGAAAGTGAGCTCATTTCCTAGACAGGTGGATCGTCACATTCCCGGGCTCGCAAGGGCATGAGCACATGGGAATGTACCGAGAGCTCATTCGACAACTCGTTCAAGCGGCTGGTTACATGCTTGACGGTAGTGCCTTAAAGTCTGGCGTTTGCAAGATTCTTATAAGTTTCGAACTGGTAGCGCACTCGCCCGGGAATCAAAAGGTGCGGGTTCGAGTCTCGTCTGGGACGAAAGTTCTCTTCACAACCCAGCATTCCTGTGAGACACTTTAATAAATTATTGCGTGAGAACGTTTCGAACCATCTTTTCAACCGAATAGAAGCTGCAGCCTTAGAAGTAAGTGGTTGTTTAGAAAATATTGTACAACTGAAAATGAAATTCGCCACACGATAGACAATAGCAAGTGGAATGAAGTAGATTGTTTCAAGGTGATTAAATAGGATTCGAGATGAAGAGCTGCTGGTACAATTCTGGTCCCGACTCCATAAGTTTTTATTTGATGATCTGAAAAAAAAAAGTTTGCTTTGCACTGATTCACCGTCAAATAGTCGCACTTTTGACGGCCAAATTTCGCAACTTTCGGAACAAGCGGTCCTAAATTAGGACAAAAATCTCCGTCGGGAAGCTAATATTTTTTTTTCTGCGCCGCAGTATACTTCCCGAAATTCGTAGAGATTGCTCTGAAGCTGATAATCGATTTGAATAATTCAGAACCGGAGATTAATGTCGGTTGGAGAGGAAGAGGGCTTTTACATATGAAAATACTTTTTGAGCGAAAAAATAGGTAGTCAATCGAATCGAGAGCCATCAAAGTGAAAACGGTAAAGTATGGATGGCTTTTGATGAAGAGAGGTTCTTCTCTAGGTAATCACAGGGAAGTCGCGAGCACCACGCAAGTTTATTGTCACAGATGATGATGAGAGTAAGTTGGCATGATACTACCTTATGTATGTTTGCTTTATTTATCAAAGCAAAGTTGTTATGTGCTCTTCTTAACTTTTATGGATAGGGTTTACAGAACCCGAAAGTTCAAGTGGGATACTTGGAACTCAGAAAACTTACGCTTTACACAGCAAGCACTTTTCGCTGCGACCTTCTCCATTTCTGACGGTTTCTTAGGACAACCCAGTGGATTCCGAACAAAGAAAATGAACTCCTCAGGCTATCGTCAAGACGCGTAGCGCTTCCCTTTCATGGAGCAGCTATTTCATCCTTCTAGGGTTTTGCAATTATTCCTTCCATAAGAAAATTCGGTTTGGTGGTGCAAGAGAGAGGTTGATCGATTTATGGCGGCCAGACTTTGTTGGAAGTATAAAGGATAAAAGGATAAAGCATTTGCCGTTGATCAATCCCTTTTTGGGATGCGGCACGCATTCTACTTCCATTTGTACATTCGTAGTGGCGTTTGAATGCGATGTGGCCTATACAATGACTTGCGGGGCCAGCCGATGTTCAAGTCAGTGTTTTTTATCCTCCCAGACAAGTCTGGTACCAATTAACCGACCCCGGAGGGATGGAAGGCTTGGTTGGCCCGGGCGACTCACGACCCAGGATTTGATCCCTCGGACCGCTCGCGTGGTGAGCGCGCACTTGTATAACCATTTCGCCCGTGAAGTAGATATTCTGAGATATTACTGAAATCTTACGAATAGACGGTTTGGCATTATGCAGAAAGATACGGAGAAACGCGCAATTTTTAGAGCTATTGTTTGCATTTTTTATTCGGCATATGTCAGACACGAGGCATTGGTGGTGGCATTGAAAGTACGCTAAACATACGGATTTGTCAAAAACGGAGCCGAGGGAGAGGAATCTAGGGTGAGTGAGCAATTTTATTTCCGAATTTTCGTGCCTTTTAGTACAGAGGATGACCCACGACTTTCATAGCTCTTTAATTCCTGCAGATCATCATATTTTTTATTCTGCAAACGTTAATGTAATCTAACCCAATCGCGATTATAAGCAGTGATCAGTAGCCAAGACCGCTCTTACCTAGCGAGCACTTCATCAATAGGATTTTAGCGTTACTCTCTGTCGTGAGGTTTGATAGAGCATGATGCAATGATTAAGGGTTGGTCATAAGTCTTTGCAAAACAACGCCTAATTACGATATTAAATGTTTTTATGATCTTTTTCCTTCACACAGAAATGCACAAGCAATCGAAATATCTACAAACTATTGCCAACACACTAGTAGCTGCTCGATGCCTCCCTTGTAGGACTCTACTGAATTCTGATCGAAGAAAGATCAGATGTCGATTTTGACATCATCATAGTTAGGATGAGCTTTCTTCTCTAGGAGGTGGTTTGGAGAGGGCAGAAGGGCATCCTTTGGCACGAGGTCAGGGCTATAAGGTGGATACGGAAGAACTCTCCGTCCAGAGTCCAAAATTTTCCTGAATTTTCTTAGCAAGAGGTGGTTCAACGGTGTCATAAAAAGCAAACTTTGCCTTGCTTTTCTTTCGTATTAAAAGCGTTGCAATCGAGCTGTGGACGGTTGACTTCCGCGTTGACTGCGACATCTACACGTAGGGGTTTCCAGAGCTCAACTCCTCTCGTGTTCCACCAAAAATCCGAGAAGGCCCTACTTGGACGAGGTTGAACTTGAGCAAGAACTCCCGAAGCGTTTGAGCTGGACTATCGCCGCTTGTTTTTGTTAGCACACTGTACCACTCCTCATACTCGGCAAATGTGATGGATGGTCAAGGTGCAGAAATGGCAGAAGGTCCTGGCAGAAGGTGGGCTACGGCTGAATGTCAAGAAGACCAAGTTCCTGAGCTCCGAAGAGGGTGCAGAGCCGATCGTGGACGGCCATGGTGAGACCATCGAAAGAGTGGAGGACTTCCGATACCTTGGGAGCGATCTGGCAGCCGACGGTAGTGTGGATCAGGCGGTGAAGGCTCGGTCAACGCTGCATGGATGAAATGGAGGGAGTCCACTGGAATCCTCTGCGATCGAAGGTGCTCCAGAGCGCTCAAAGGGAAGGTGTACCGGACAGTGGTAAGGCCTGCGATGCTCTACGGCAGCGAGTGCTGGCCCTGAACAAGAATCACGAAAGGCAGCTTCACTCTGCCGAAATGAGGATGCTGAGATGGGCCTGCGGCTGGACGCGGCTGGACAAGGTTAGAAACGAGGACGTCAGAGCGGTCATGCAGACTGCCCCTGTCCAGCTGAAGGTACGAGAACAGCGTCTGCGATGGTATGGGCATGTGCTAAGGAGGCCACAGGACCATCCGATAAGAACAGCGATCGACTTCGAAGTACAAGGCAAGCGACCGCGAGGAGCCCCGAAGAAAAGGTGGAAAGACGTAATCAAGAAGGACCTAGGTGAGGTCGCGGCCACGATGGAAGATGCCCTGGACAGAGCAAAGTGGCGACGGCTGACAAAAACAGCGGACCCTGCGACTGCGCGGGACTAACGCCAGGGACTAGAAGAATATGGGCGGTCACTCGAAGAATCTATAGTAAATCGACCTGAACATGATGATGTCAGATCGTGTTTGGAGCTGATTCGGGCTCAAGGCATGTGGGATCCAAACTCTATATTTTCGGATCTTTACAAGTCTTTGGAGATGCCACAGTGCTGTATCCTTGTCCGGAATCTCTAGCAAATGATCGATAGTCTATCCAGATCCCTTTTCAACAGCGTCAGGTAGAGCATCGTGATTGCCAGTCACAGGGTGGTGTGGAGTGTGGATCATCTTCGAATTGAAAAATTCAACGCTGAGGAGTGAAGCGATAGTGTCACCGTGAATTGAGAGACCGTCTTGGTGTAGCATGACTCGCGGACGACTCCAAGCGGTACTCTGAAAATTAAGGGCACGAAGTGCTTACCGCGAAATTGGTGTACTATCAATAAAAAGTAGTGCGACAAAGAGCTGAAGGTTGACTGAAACTGCAAAGATTAGTGCTACGTCTACTACAGGAATTTTTGGAGTTCCCACCAAAAATTCCTCTAGCATTAAATGTAATTTGTTGCAAGACTTATGGACCAACCTAATATATAAAACCCCTGAAAATAGCTGACCTAGCCACCAGACTCAATTTCATAAAATCAAGGCGACGACACATCTGCGTCCCTCCCAATCAGCCACCCAATTCCGTGGGTTATATGCGGTTTTGGAACAGGGGTGAACGGGAATAAACGCACTTACGGTGCACTCTGTCGCGTCAGCCAAAGTGTTACCCATCGTTGTGTCGACATTGAAAGTGTTAACAGCCCAAGAAGTTAGACTGATTCCAGCAACGCAAAAAATGGCCTGGGAGACGACCGGTGAAAGAGCATGAAAAATTCGTGAAAATGAGACATTGTAAGAGACTGATGACACCCTCTCAGGAAAAAAGGATAATTCCTTTTTAGGAGACATGGCAGTACCTCAGCACGACCAAGGAGGCGGGAACCAAGTTGTATGTTGCAAGAAGGCTTTTTTAGTATTCCGTAAATCGTCATAAAACTCGGAAATTCGGGCCGATAACGAATCATAAATTTAGGGTGCTACGGAAAAAGAGCGGGCGATTAATGACGGACGATTGTAACGCCGTGCGCCCTTTAAGAACGGTTCATCGCTCAACTGTCAGAACTTTTTCGATTGTGGATATCTCTTCATAAAAGAGAAAAAGGGTTAAAGAAATTGGGTTCTCAGAAATGAAAATTCCAAGCTTTAGTGTGCTTGGGAAGCTGAACCAAGGAGAGCAGAGCTGCGATTTCCGTGGGTACTGGCGACTAAAAGGCGTAAAACAAATTTGACAGATTAGTAGCGTCGAGAAAAACGCGTGAACGTCCGCCCACCCTCGTCAAGGCTGGCCGGCTCATCAGCGCGCGAACACAGGCGAACAAAATAGCGGAAAGAGCGAATATCCAGCCTAGCCGGATTGTCACAACAACCCGTAACATCACCAGCTGCGTCCTCCTCGGATACGGATATGTACTAGATTCGCTCGAACTCGAGTATGCCACAGCTTTGTTAGCCCATTTCTCATAGAGTGAACTCATGTCAGAACTTCTCAGCGCTCTTATTTTCAGAGAATGAACACTGAATCTTTGCAAGACGGCAGTTATTCACGACTATGAAGCGGCGCCGAATCCTCTTATCTTCGCAAGGGATTATTCAAATGCGGCTCTCCCTGACTATGAAAAACAACAACTTGAACATGGACAGGCCAACAAATTTTTATATTCATTCAAAGACAAGCCCCTGGATAAAATGGGTGTGTAAGAGCGTAGTAATGAAGCTGGAGGTAAACAGTAATCTGTTAGCTCCAGTCACTTTAGTGCCAAAGACATAACTCCAATGTGACCGCTGCCGCGGCTGTGCCCGCACAGTAGCGTCACGTGGCGCTGACCACGGAAGCGGAGCTTGCGGATGAAGGTGTGGATTGCGGGTCAAACAAGCTTCTAGCACCTTTCTCGCACTTCCAAGCCGCAAAAAGGCTGGACATCAACGCTTTCCGCCTGCCTACTAGGATTGGAGATGGGACAGGTGGGCGTGCATAGTCCCGTATCGTGCCTCTGAGAAATATGAACGCAAGAAAATTCAAATCTACTATTTCAATGAAAGTGTGCACATATCCTTTTTTCCAATAGTGAAGAACCCCTCCTAAAAGTGTCCTTCAGTTTTATGGTACAGATTTAGCACAAAAGGTAGAGCTATGGAACGCTTACCAGTCGGTTAGAACTCCATTGTTAGGTTCTAGACGAAAACTCTCCCCTGCCGTACTGGACTATTTACTATTTATCTGGAGGCCACCATCACTTGTGCTGTGCCGTCTGCACTTGACGCGCACCTTGCCGCTGCATACTAAGGGTATGTCTATCGTCTGTCTGCCAATAAAATTAGGTGATGAGAAAACCCATGAAATTAACAAACCGCTAACAGAATCGGGTAGATGCAGGACCTAGCTATCAATATTTTGCATGGCATGATCGTGGTAAGCACACCAACGGCTACATAAACACCCACCAAGCCTGCTTTCATAGTTGCTTTACATAGCGTTGCAGGAGTAGCTGGAGGGCAGTGTAACGGGGTGTACATAAATGGGGTCGAAGACCAATTCTTAAGTGTCTTAAGGTGTTGTATTGATGAGTGAGTCTTGAAGCTCTTATAGGCAGCGGGGTTGGCCAAGGCTCTTCTATGTTCGTTTAGTCGAACCTTCAGTGGTCTTGCCGTCTCCCCCACGTATTTCTCTCCACATCCTCCACACTGAACGAGATAGACGGTGCCTTGGAGTTCACAAATCTTTTCCGACGTACAATACCGACAAGATTCTTCGTGACACCGACTTTCGTAGATCCGCGATGAAGTGAAAAGATCCTTAAGTGTAGGGGGAGGGCGGAAGACCAGTCGAATTGGAAGCTGAGAATTTTCACCGCACGGTTTATCTCACGAGCCAGTTTGTCGCTGACAAATGGTACTACAAGAGTTATTCCGTCCGGTGATCTATGTGGGACCCAGGTCTCAATATTTCCTTCCACGTAGCCATTACTTTCAAGAATGCTTTCAACTTTCGCGTTGACGGCTGGGTCCCTTCGCGTCCCAAGCTTTTCCTTTGTTCTTACTAGATTTTTCACGACATTCGCTTTCATATATATCGGATGAGCACTTCTCGAATGCAACAATATGTTCGACGAGGCACTTTTCTTATACCATAGATGTTCCTTGTGACCATATCCTCACTTTCGTGTTAAGGAACGGCAAGAAACCATCAGTTCCTGGGTCTTCTCTAGTAAAGGATATGTTCGCATCCTGTGCATTCAGTCTCTCTAATGTCTCCACAAGGTCTTCTTCTGTAGAACCAATAACAAAC
>MU870356.1:13869-32553 GCA_036418205.1 Ostertagia ostertagi | reverse complement strand
ACAAACAACACAGCGTCGCCCAAAATATAAAGTTGGTTAGCAGAAATCGTTTCGAGAGGGATTTCGTGAGACAAGGGCACGTGGACTTACAAAAATGATTGAAAGCTCTGAAACGCTGGGGAATTCTCGAGTGCGAATGAGCCGGTGTATGGGCCGGAAAAACTTGGGCTAGGTTCGATAGCTTGGCCTACGACGAGCACCTCTTCATTTTTCGACGACGCCGGCTGGATCAGCCAGCATAGCAGCTTAGGAACTACAACTGAACCTTTGTAATGGACAGATCCGAAGTAGGATATCCCAGGAACACATTTGTTCTGCAAACTCAGCAGGTTTTCTCTCATATACAGCTTTTGTCAGCCGGTACTCCAACCATATTTCATACAATCATCGAATCGTTCCAGTCTGATGATTGGCGTAAAAAAACAAAACAACTCGAAATTTATGATTGGCAGAAAACTACAAAAAGGTACCGTGTCTTCCCAATTATCCCTTCAACTTTCCAACATTTGACTTGGTAACTGCGGTATTCGATGGCATAATTGAAAACTTCCCAGAATTTACGAAATAAAATACTTCCCCGCCACCCTGTTACCACTAACCTAACCTACCCTTTACACATGCGCAAGAACTGAAAATAAATGCCGAAGTGAGACCAGATTTTGGTATACGCAATTAGATGGGGGACTACTTGGCTATTACAAATTTCGTGCTATCATTCCAGTGCCCAAAGCCAGTACAGCACAATACAATTGCTCAGCACCTCATGAAAGATGGCGCGGTTTTGTTTTGCGCCATTCCCAATCCTTAATTGAAAAACCCTTAATTGAAAGTTGGCCTGTTGGACCATCTATGATTCCGTAAAAAAAGAAAGTCTGAAAGATTAAAACATTCTCAGTTAGTGAGGCTCATGGTAACATGGAGGGTAGAGCTTAACAGCAATTTCTAGAAACTGGATGTTATTTTTTCAAGAGTTCCCAAAATTGACTAGAATCAAGCCTATTTTGTAGTGCAATAGCCATTAACATTATGAACTACGCTAAGCCGATGTATTTTAAGTGAAGCTGTTAAAAGAAAGTAGAGCGTCCGTTTCCAAGCAAGTTGGAAATTGGAAAAGACTCCGAATGAAATCGCCAGCATGGCTGCGCAGTCTTCGAAATTGAAACGCCATCAATTTTTCAGCTTGGAGGAGCCGAATGTGAAAAAGCAGCAATAAGGGAATTGAGCCACAGCGATACCATAAAAAAAGATTTAAGGCCGTTCTTGTTTTGCTAGTCGAAGAGACCGCTTCCATAGTAATGCCTCGAAAAATTGCCCAAAAACTTTCGCGTTAGGGAAGGTGCTCTCGACGATTAGAAAAGCCCTTCCTTTTCCTAAACAGATCTACTGTAGGAGTATCTCCTCAAACCTCCTTAGAGATCCTTGCTCCACCAACAGCTCAAATAAACAGAAAACGATGCTGTCAAGACAGAACCCCCAAAATGTTTCAAATTTAAAACTCAGAGGGTCCTTCAAGAGGAAAACAGAGTTTCCCCGAAAAACTACGCTGTTTTACTTTTCTGCAAAAATGGGTAGCCTTCTCTTACCTCTTTCTCGATGCGTTCCCCATCAGAGTCCATTGGCGTCAATATAGCCTTGTAAGCCGTGATATTGCCGTTGCGTCGATCTTCGGCCGGTGGTTCCCACGATATCCTCATCTGAACACGCTACGTGTATCGAATGCACATGTCACATTAATGAAGATATTTGAGGCTAAAAATCGCTTCGACAACGCAACGCTAAAAAAACGTATTGAACACCAGCAGCCAACCTTTCCAATCTCAAATCGCTTTGGATGCATGATGACGGTGGTGGAAGCACAGATGTTCGTGCGTTTAGGAAGAAACGGGAAGGAACTAGAGGGAAGGACGCAAGCACATTATGCCAGCTTTACTTATGCGCGCGTACTGCAGCAGTGAAGCGGCTACGTGCGCACATCTGGCGTATATCTCCACTGTCATAAACGTCGAATCGCCGACCGGAAGAAAAACACGAACAAAACCGCCTCCGTTTCACGACGAGGACGCATGCAATTGCGACAACCAGTACGGCCTCTGTTGACGAAATCCCATGACCGATTAATAGAAAATCTATCAGAAGCTTGATTGAAAAAGAGTCTCCCACGACCGGACTCACTGACCAGTGCTTGTGTACGAAAATAGCTGTAATTACATGCAGCCAGTCCGGAAGAATAAGGGGGTAATACGGATCCTTGATGGGTCTCGCGCCTTTCAATCGCTTTTGCGGGAAGTTTCAAAGAGAATCGTCGTTTGAGGTGGTACTATCCATAACCACCTTCCTTGAAAAAACCCAGCATCAATCACCTTTTGCAAATATTACAGACGTATGTTTCACACACGGGATCCTAGAACAGGTTTTCTTGTTTCCAAGATTTCAATAAATCGTCTTCCTGAAGGTTTCTTACGCAACTTATCAATACTTCATCGTCGCCTAGGTCGATGGGCGATATTTAATGAGGTATGAAATGTAATTCTGGACGCCGATCTCGAATCTGTTTTTCTAACTTGCCTCCGAACAGAGGAAAAAATGGAGGAAAGTATGCGGCAAATCCGAGTCCTTGACGTAGATTCTACCTGCCCGCCAGTCTAACTGTTGAACGACCACAGCGCGTCGGATAACATGGCTAGCGTAACCGTTAGGCCACCAGAACACGCCGACTGACTGAGCTAGCTCCATTTAAATCTGCCACTGCTGAGACGGCCTCCTTACTGTATTAAAATATGCAGGGGAGAAGACCTTCACAATTCTGTACACGGAAATTAATGGCAGATTTGGAGAGCAGATTCGAGTCACCGCCGAAAACCCATTCCATCGTATACGTTTCATTAAATGTGATACCTTCAACCTGGCCTCCTTTCCTGGTAAGCCTGGTGTGCTCCCTAAGGTATATCAATTCTCCTCGTCAAGCCTGGTCACCTCAAATAAGGTGACCTCATTTTGCTCTTAGCAAGCATAGGCCTAGCTTAAGCCGAACACTATACAATCTAGCAAAGCTCTGCTGACCTGAACCAGGAGAAGAACTGTACGTCTCTTCCCCCTAACCAGTGCCAAAAAAGTCGTGTTTTCAATAGAGCGACATGCGATTACTGTCGATTCACCTACATGAACGTCCCAAACAGGCGAAGACAACTATAAGCAATCCGATACCACAGGTGAGTTGAAAATAGCTGTTTTTTCTAACTATCACGGCTAGAGTGACCTCCTTTCATTGAAACGCAACTGATAAAGAAGGCAGCTGACTACCGCAAGCTCCTCGAGCTTGGAGAACAAAATCTGCTGAAATGCTGAGCTTGACCAGCATATATATGTGGTGTGGAATCACCACACCGGGCGTTACTGCTTTCACTTTCAACGATACAGACAAGGATGATAGTGAATAGCCTCGAACCAGCCAGGGATGCTCGAAACAGCGTTTACCTCTGAACAAAAACCTAGCCTCGATTAACCCTCGCTCTAATACCGATTCTAATTTTACCACCGATTAAAACTCACCCACATCCTACGACTATTTTACAATGCAGTTATCATTACGTTTCGCGGAGTAACAATTAATGCTAGCAAACCTAAATATGTCAACAAAATCTTGGCAGATCAACGCGAGACAACCTAGGATTAGACCCGCGGATCACGAGGACGGTAGCGGCCCTTCTTGCCACCACATTATCTCGGCTTGAATAAAAAAATCCGAAACAAATCGTGAAATCGATTGAAGGGACCCATAACTATAAGATATGTTTCTAATGGTAAATCCATTGCTGGAACAAAGCGGTTAACACCATATTTAGGTAAAGGGGGGAGCCACATCACCTAGGGATTTTGGGTCCTACCCATAGCTCCGGCTCCGCCGATTTCTTATATCTTACTCTGCACTTGACATGGAGGTGACTGCTTCAGAGTAAGGATTATATAGTCTTTAAATGTCACAATCCGTCTTTCAGGCGGACACCCCTGTCTCAAAAAGTAGTAAAATTCTTGGTAGTACCTTATGGCCAAATGTGTGGCAACTTAGCCAAAAGGCAACAGTAGTTTACAGCTGATACAGCAAGTCGCTAGAACATACGGAAACAGTTTCTAAGCACACAAAAGCACCAACCTTTCCCATTGACAATTTCGTATTGCACATTGAGTGGTTCCCCATCAGGATTTCCAACCGGAGTCACAAGTTGTTCGGTAGCATTCGAACTCAGACCTTCCACGTTTTCTGCGCCCAACAGAATTTCGTACACACGTCCCATCACTGTATGCCGCTCGGGCGTCGCGGCAACGCCACTTCTTCGCCGTCTGCTCTATCCGAATAAGCAGAAGAAAAAGGCGTCAACATTGAAAGAAATCAGCATAACTGAAAGCGGTAATCAATGCGAAAACGGTGAAGAAAGGTACGGTCTCTGGTTTTGAGTCTCGTCCACAGTTTTTTCGTCACCCCTTGCACCCCCGCCCACCTTCTACCATTAATTTCTAGGTGGGTCTGCCTTTTTCGTCAACATCGCTCTAATAGATGCAGCCTGGAACAACTCAGAACAGGGATGATAAAACTGTGCCGAACTTTCGAAATGAATTTTGTCCATACTGTTTATAGCTGTCAAATTCGGAGGCGATATCCTTCAGGATATAGCACAATTTGATCGAAATTAATCGACAAAGCTTTGAAAACCATTTGAGCGAACGTTCACCATTTTATGTCCAATAAAAATTAAAATCAAAAAAATTAATATGAAAAATGTTAAAACAAATAAAAATAAATCAAGGAAATGAAAGAATATATGAAAATAATTAGGGGAATGGTAAAACAAAAGTGACGTGGCGATTGCGTGCTTTCACGAAGGATAGGGGATAACAACGCCCTAACGGATGGGTAAAGAAGAACGCAATGATTTGCCCTTCGCACCCCTGAACCTCTTAAATAGATAATGAGCATAAAAAGGCAAACTCCCGATCAGCCCCGACTTGTGGAAGAATACTCGAGGTGAAATTTTACAAGTCGCGTACCCACCTTCGATACTCCCAACTTCGCGGCAACAATGCGCTAAAGGCGCTCAATTCCTTTACGGCGTCAACATCGACTCCTGTCAACGTTTACCACCCAATCCGATATCAGCGTGCTCTCTCGACCCGCCGTGAATCGTCTCGAATCCTCGCCATCGCCACCTTTATGAAAAGTAAGTCCTAATTCCAGCGATCCCAAAAGTATTATCCTACCGCTTTCCTTTTCCGATTTCCGTCGCTCGCGAGCTCAGCTCATCACGTAATCGTAGGGCGCTCTATTCACCTAGTTTTATCCCGGCTGCTCTAAACTTGCAACGAAAAGAACCGAGACAATATTAAATTTCGATAACTTAAGGCCTTTCCATGTTTACATTTTCTTTGGAGCAACAATCAACAAACATTTAAGCTAGGTATTGTGACGTTTTAAAGTCATCTGCGCATCTCGAACGCCTGAGAAGAGAGTTTTTATTTAAATTTACTGAGCTTTCGATTGTTCCGCGAATATTTTTTATGGCGGTGTAAGAACTTGTTGTTTTCCTCAAGCGTTTGCCTTAGCACAGAACACTATAATTAAACTATCACAACTACAATATACACAGAACGGGGGGGCTGCTTTTACAACCTTAGGAACACGAACGGGGCATTTGGAACTCGCAGGTGGGTAGCAACTAGGACAATCCCATTAGCACCAGGAGAGAAGATTAAAAATGTGCTCAGTACACGAAAATGCTTTTCATACTGCTGCCACAATCCCTTTCCTCGGCCTAGGCTAATTTCCAAGTCTGTAAGTGGCTCACTTACCTGATTCTCTTCCCCCTACCTTCCCCAAACACTGAGTGCCTTTAATTTAAGATGTACTTATAGGTAGGGCACAACTAAGTGATATCCCTTTCTTGGAAAGAAAACGAGATGCTCTCCGTCTGTTAAAGTCATGAAAATGAACGAAATAATCGCACTAAAACAGTTTCGTGTTAAAGAGGCAACGGAAAGCGCTGAAAAGTAACCCCTAGGAAAATCACGTCACCAGCTTCCAATTTTGTGTTCGTTCTTTCGAGACGATGAGAGAATGAGGACGCGGGTTTGTTAGAGCAGGCCGTCGCGTGAGCGTTGAAATTTGGATTTTGCGTGAGAATCGCGTAATTAATGAAATACTGGCAATCGTCGACGGCTGAATACACAAAGAATTTCTAACATCCACGTCGCGTGAAAAACAATTGAACGAGGAAGCTGGAGGAGGTGATGTGGGCAGGAGCGCTGAGCAACTGATTCAAGCACAAAACCGTTAGCAGACCGAGATCGTAGGCCAAGATATGAACTAAAAATATATCCGAGACAACACTTGAGAACAAACGGCGAGACATTGCGGTAATCGCAGGCGTTCTGAGAACGGCAAAGGATCGCCCTGTGCGTGTACGCGTCTGATCAACGATGTCATTTCCAACACATGGCGTGTGTTTCCATCGACGAGTTTTCTGGTAAACAAGAAGAAGAGTTGTACTCGCTCGTGATCGGTGTCTAATGAACACCTCCGTCTACACTCAGTGGGTTGAATGGGAAATACGTGCCAGGCCAAACACCATCGGCGTCAGTTCCTAGTGGGCGTCCACAAACTCATCACCGGCTGAAAGAGAGCCAACGCCAATCATTTCGAGTATCTTAGTTTAGTAAATGCTTGCGGAATCCGATGGTCTGAGTATGAGCATCGCGTCAGCAGCCGCCTCCGCCTGTGAAGAAAAAACACCAAATAGGACCGCCGAGACTCTGCTACCAGAAATCTCGCGGCACATACATAAACCTAGGGCGCTTCATGTTGCTTAAAGGAATCTTTCCACAGACCTTGGACCCATGGCGGACCCGAATTTTTGTGACGAAATGCATGGAGGTACAATCCAAGTGGTCCGGGGATTCGTTTTATTTTTTTTCTTTAAGGAGGGGGAATGAAGTGAGCGAACCACTCAACATAACATGGAACTAAACTTTAGGGGGGGGGATCTTCTGGAAGATTGAGACCATTGTAACTCTCCGGCGTTCTCGTCCTGAAGCTCAGAGCCAGTCAGCTACCTTCATTCTTCCTAATCATGCGCCAGTTTCCACGATCCTTAGTCCCTACCATCGGCCCTGTTTTGAAAGCCCCTCCCCCCTCTAATGCCATGCCACCTTAGGGATCAGAGACGTTCACGCTAGAACTTATTTGGTATAAGATGGACCTAATTCTCATCGGTCATCAGTCACCCAAGCCCTACTCTAAGGTTACTGACAATGAACTACCGGCTGTATGGAAAAATGGCGGCCGGTCGTTTAGCGAGAGCAGCACTGCCGAACAATAAGGCTGTGAAATATAACAATGGACCTAGCTACACCACTTCGTCATCACTCCGAATGAGGTGAGTCCAAGTACCGTGGAGCGTTGAGGACTCTCATCTCCTCACCCAACAGTTGAGCATACGGCCCCAGCAGAAACGGCAAAAGGGCTGGTTTGCTTATCCTCCAGTGAGATGTCGCAAGTTGGGTTCAAATATGAGTAAAGAAGATGTGTTGATGCGTGATAATGAACAAATAAGCCAAAGAAACTGTCTCGTATATGTCATAAAAAGGTCCTCTATGGATTGTACTGTATCAACCTAAACTGTCCAATGGGTCCAGCTCGAAATCTTACCCATGCTGGACAAGTGGTAGCTCAGGCAAGCTTGTTCATGGGCCACCCATTGCTTACCTTCTGGCCAGTTTCAACACGACGCACATAACATCCATGTTTATGTTTATGAGCTCAACCTGAGCTTCATAGCTAAACAGCCCGCATAACATTCTTCATCAACTGAACTCTGCAAAACTCTACAATCTTGTCTAACAACTTGCAAAAATTAAACTAACAAATGCTTTTGCATAAAACAAAACCTATTCCTGACACGTACGCGATTAGTAAATAAAAGTAGTAGAAATGTTTTGTTCCTGTTGTTTGTGCCAAAAATGAATTTAACTTGTTTTCCATGGAAGTATCAAAAAAAACAACCTTCCACCTTTAAATAATTCAAGGTACTGCAAAAAAGAACAAACGACGCTACATGTCCGGTGAAACCCCCTGGCTTCTCCGAGGACCAGAAATGTACTCAAATTTCATCCCCATCGTGACCACACCAATCAGTGCGAAGAGAGCGACTCCTCCCCTGTTCCTTGAATGTTCCTGGTCCCATTCTAGATCCATCTCATAACAATATCATCCACACGCAACAAATCACCTAAAATAATTTGTCTATCTCAAAATACTATATGAAACAAAAAACAGGAAAAATTCCCGCAAAAATTTCAGGACGTCACAGTTCTCTAGCATATCGCTAACAAATACCCAACTTGCTATCCTCAAAACTCCCCCTCCCCTTCCAAATTACAAAGGCTCTTATTCATTCAGCCGAACCACGCTCGCTTAAGGGCTATACACTTTACCTTGGTACTACGTCAAGAGCGGCAGCGTTGGCGCCAGCGCTCGCTTTAATTCGAAGTCAGATGGTGCAATAAATTTATTGTCCGTTGGAAATGAAATCGGAGGTGGTAAATAGTAAATAGCTGTGAAGAAGTAACTAAAAGAAGCGAAATCGCGAAATGAGACCGTTTTTTGGGCGTTGATTCTGTATCTGTACGAGACTCTACGGTAGATGACGTCACATATGTGTACATTCTGTTCAGCCATTACGCTAGAAAGGCTAGAATCCTAAGGTAAGGGAGCAACAGCTGGTACAGCCAACAGGAGGGTGGGTGAAGGCGTAAAGGCACTTACATAAAGGCGGTAGCATCTTACGAGCGTGTTGTCCGCATGAAGCGGTTTTGATGGTTCCACACTTTCGTCCTCGCAGGACCTTATCATTTCTCTAAAACACAAGTATATAAAACGCAATAATTGTAGTATAATGAAAACATGCAATACACATACAGACATATATACATACCCTTTTGTGCAATCAAATATAAATAACATAAATAAATAAAATAAATCAATAATATAAAATAATAAATAAATAAATAAATAATAAAATCACATATAGTGCCGGTTACGAACTGGTAGCCGCACTTTGCCCGAAACGAGAACGTCGGGTTCAGTCCCGCCTGGACATAAAGTTTTTGAAGTTCACAACCGTCATCTTGTGAATATTTGCACATTGTAATTAGCTGCTCCGAATAATCTGTATAATACCCGATCGACGACGATAAATAAAGTGCCCTGCTTTTAGTTCTCCGGACCTCCTTGATTTCCGGCTGTATGGAGTATTGCGTTATAAATAATTTTAACTCGGATTAACAAATTCTATTGTCGTTATAAACCGTACACAGTCCAGTAAGTTCGACGCTATTCGCTGTACCGTTGACGGTCTTCTTCATGTGATTTGTGGCTCCTTCAGCTTTATACCATACATTATACCTGAAAATGACGTGACAATTAGGCAGTAACATTGAAAAACAAGTTTTTTTCCCATAAGAACGATGGGTTAACGCATCTGCACGCTCGCCCACTGTCAGAAAAATATACCGTGATAATTATCGCAAGGTTGGGTGGGTAAAAAATTCGAAAATACCGTGACCCAAGGAACACCGTTTTGTCAAGCGTTTCATTTCAGAGTTCTTTCAAAAAGCCATCCAGAGGAGCTTTACGAAGAAATTCAATCTTGGCATATGATCGTTTTCAAATAAATATCAATGCACTTTGTCACCAAAATCCAGGACATCTTAACGGTGGTTGTCTGCAAGCCGAAACATTGGATGAGGAGGAAATGAAGGGGAAATAGATATCGGATCATAGTTATGCTACACAGCTCACTGACTATCATTTTCCATCAGACCCTTGACCACCACAGCCAATCGGCACATATTAAGTTAATACCGAAAACTCAGCAATCCTCGAAACTCCTGCCCACTGGTTATGAACTTACTACTGGATATGACAGAGAAATGAGCTTAGAATTGGACAAAAAAAAACCATTCGAAAACGTAAAAACGTTTTTAAAGGTGGTGTCCGCTGATAGTGCGCGAAATCGTGTACTACTTTTAAGTATCTAGAGTGTGGCAATCACAAGAAATGGTACGATTCTAAGTTGTTCCCTAAACAACCTAAAGCCGACACAACTACCAGAAAAAAATGTTGCAATGCACAGTTGCTTGAAAATTGGAAAGAAAGCTTCAAAATGAAATGACTGGACAAAGGTGTATAATAATCCTACCTATCAATAGGACTCTCAAGAGGTGCAAGTTGAGGTCTTTTCCATTCAACTCTAGCTCTCAGAGGGCGCTTCATCTCCGAGTAATACTACCGAAAGGATCTCTGGCTGGCGTGGTGCTGAAACCACAAGTTCTTCAGGTTCGTCATAACTTTCGCAAGGCCTCAGCAATTCAAAAACGTAACGGATCCCGGCCAAGTGACTATCGCTTCGTCCGTGTATTCGCCGTCTCCATTACGATTAAACGCATTTATTCTGAACGCGTATTCCGTATTCGGCTCTAACTTATCGATCTCCCAGTAACGTTTCTGAAAATAGTACACGATCGATTATTCACGATGTTTAAGAGCGTAAACACTCATGAAGAACGTACCGAAAGGTCATTGATCACATCGTATTTGGAACGGCGTCGATTCACAGGCTCGCCATTCAGCAGCTTTTCCACGTACACATAGTAACCGCCGAAATTGCTATGTCCATTCACATGCAATGGACGATCCCATGTCAGTTTCACCTGTACAAAGAAAAGGATGCAAATGACATTCCAAGTACATTCAGCTAAATTCAGCCGAACATACTAAGTATGCTCTTCGAGAAAGAGAACACATTAAGAATAGCTAATAATTAGTACCTGGTTGGGAGCAGTGAAGTACGAACATGAATTCAAAGGAGCTAGATGCACTGAAATAGATAAAAATTTAGAGGTACTCTATTTGCAAGAATCTCTTTAGAAAGAAAAAAATCTATTTCGGTCATGGTCATTCACTACTAGAAAAGTGACACACTTCCCGGCATGAATTGACCCTCCCAATATCCAAAATCCCTAGCCTCCAATAATTGTAGGAACTTCTACGGTGCTATCGTTAGTTGGGGGGCGGGGGGGCGCTGTGTTCGTCTGCTCCCAAGGCTTAGTCCACCGATGGCGCGTATTTCGAAACTGCCACGTGGATGGCGAAATAGTAACTGCCCCTTGGACTAAGCCTTTGGAGGAGCAGACGAACAGAGCGCCGCGCCGCCGCGTGGTCCCCCTCCCCCCCCCCCCAACTAAAGATAGCACCGTTCCTCTTACGTCTACCTTGAGGCCAGAGCACTCGGCAGTTAATTGTACTTTTCATTTTGAATGAGAAGAGGTCCTTGCCATAATACTGAACAGGCACCCATTTTTTCGACTACGTTACCTCCTTACTAATTGATCAGGAGCGATAAGAACGGATTCGCCCTTAGTATGATGTGGCGCGACTTACACTTACAAAAAAGAGCGTGTTGATATTCAGGCAAAAAAAGGTACAGCGGAATGAGAGGAAACACATCTTTGTGAGCGACATTTGGCTCGATATTACGAGATACCTCTTAACATCGAACCCCATAAGACCGTAACTACTCCCTTACCAATCCTACCATTTTTCAGACATTTTTGCTCCGTCTACGCCTCTATTTGTGGATGCCTTACGCGCCATCACTAAAATGGTCCTGCACCTATATCATAAAGTTCCCGAAAATCAGAAGTCGCGGTTTTGCAGAAGAGAACAATGTGGGAGACCACTTTCTGCTCATTAATAGAGTTGCCGAAGTGTCCACTCTCTCCACTCTTGAAAAACATTACTCAAGGCTGAAAAACTAAGCACCACAACTACTTCGAGCAACAAGCTCTTCGCGACAGCTGACGTCCTCGTCGATCAGCTTCAACGCCTCACAAAAAACCGCGACTCATATAATTTCAAAAGAAGAGCTATGCTCCTCTTCAGCACTACTCAATTTCACAGCGAAATGCGACTTGCACTTTACTACAGCTCAAGTGAGATACTACACCTCTTTGCTAGAGCAATGAACACTTTGACGGGGGTCTGTCATTTTCATCAGTGCATCTCGTAGTATGGGCAAATATCTTATTTTGAGAGAGCCAATTCAAATTTGTTAAGAGAGGGACTTCTGATCTAGGAACCAGGATCTGCGTAAAATTTCCCCTTCAAAATCACTGAATTTTTTAAATTTGTGAGGACCCTCACAAACCTCCGTATTAGTAGAGGTTATGAGTGATATTTAATATTTCTTTCCATTGCGCACTCGATATAGATCAAAATTAGACGCCCGTATTAGCTGCAAACATGTAAGGAAAGGGTAGTACGGGCAAGTTAGAATAAAGTCAAAATTAGATCTTTCAGATATTTTTAATAGCATGTACAAATAAAACCCAATTATCTGACTTTTTAAATAAAATATCAACTGATAAAATATAATGTTGGGGAATTAAGAGGCAATGAACCACACACATGTGGTTAGCAAGAAATTCTCCCTCTTTTTGGCAGTTGAGAGCTGAAACTTACTACGCATTCGAATCGTTTTATAATTATCAAAATTTTTTGACCGTGTCCTCATTCTGAAAACACAACATCAGAAAGATACAGTTCGCTCACGATGCATTATATAATTAAGCCGAGATACAGTAAGCTGCTACAACATCCCGGATTCTCGTCAGTCCCCTAAACCTTCCTACAGAAGTTCAGTTTTGCACTAACTACTACAAAACTTCACGCTCTTTAGCGTCCCCTCCGCTTGAACGTG
Source organism: Ostertagia ostertagi (assembly GCA_036418205.1). Lineage (NCBI taxonomy): Eukaryota > Metazoa > Nematoda > Chromadorea > Rhabditida > Trichostrongylidae > Ostertagia > Ostertagia ostertagi. The sequence continues at coordinate 19,747 of MU870356.1, read as the reverse complement.
ACCATAACATTCCCACAATAAAAGAGCACTCGTGGGTGGTGGAAGCCGACTAGTAGTCCTATTCGCAGCGCAAGCGCCACCAAAAGTACTCATTCAACAAAGGCAGACGAGACCAGGTTTGCTGATGCACACAGAGGAGTTATGTGTGAGGGGAAGCTCCAACAAAGGCACATATCCTTTGATAAGCCAGTCCGAAGCAATTGACAGACTAATTTCAGAAAACATATGGTGAACTATATGCCATGGAGCACACCCATAACTACAACGTATAATTTTGTTTGAACAGTCAGGGGTCACTGGAAGATAAACCCCAGAATTATCGTTTTTTCGGAAATACATACACAATATGTGTTTACACGTTTCCTATTATTGTTTATTGCTTATTGTTTCGTACGTCAAAAGACACGCCGTCAAAGCACACCAAGATGGTGCGCCAAGACAAAGATATTACTGTGTACCGTAAAAAAATTTCCAGTCCAACTTTTGCCCACTACAATTGGCTCACCCATCCCAGAGCCCAGGCGTGGCTCGCTAAAACAGAAAGCGACTTTTCCACTTTTCGCGCGCGAAGCTTTTTTCTTTGTGGAAACCCAAAAGCCCAACTCTTCATCCTGACTGTACCCGGAGGTTCGAAACGAAACAAAGTTCCGCGTGCGAAAAGCGGAAAAGCCACTTTCTGTCCTAAGGAGCCCAGATCACATCACCAGAGCCCCTATAGGCGCTCCAAAGCTTAGTCTCAGGTTAGTGCTCCCACCTTCCTGCTTGGGATTTGGACCGAGCGGACGCCATTTCCCTAATCATCTGTAAACTCGCAGCCACTTGCGGCACGGACCAACAGACGAAAATTATGAGTAACTCCAGTAACCGCACCGCAAGCATTCAAAACATACAGTGAGGGCAAAAATCTACGGCGATTTTTGCTGAAAATTTCACTTTTTCGTACGAAACACTTCTCACCTTACATGGATGATCCCCAATTTTCAATATATTTTAGAGGTCTACCTATTCAGCACGTTCTTGTTGATTCAAGAGATAACAAGGAAGTTGGGAAAAAAATCGTCAGCTATGATCTCACAGTAAGTACCGAATAAATTCGTGCCAATACTCCAATGCAACAAATAACGAACTTCCACATAATCCACAAATCCGCAATGATCCACGAAAAATCTGGCAACACAGCCATGAAAAGGAAAAGAAACCGAAAAATCAAGCTCTCACCCCACACCGCAATATACTTTTTACCTTTCCTGTATATACATGTTGAAGCGCCCTAATCTTCAACCCGGAACAAAATTGGGCTCATCCAGTAAGGGGGGCATCAAGTGGCTGCCCTCACCCCCCACCCCCTAGACTGCCTACACTCCCCCTGGCGCACAGGTTTCTCGAAGTACGGGACCCCGTGAGCCAGGGGGAGTGAAGGCAGTCTAGGGGGGTGAGGGCAGCCACTTGACGTTGCATCACAATGCCCCCCCCCCTTACTGGATGAGACCCCAAAACTCAGCAGATTTATTTCAGCTCATGCTTTAGACCAGAGAAATAGTAACTTTCGGACATTTCTTCGTTTAGTTATGAAGTTTGCTGCGGCCGAATCCAAAAAGGCGCATTCATCTTCATTTTGATGCGTCCTCTTTTTCTCTTGTTCCATTGCTTAGTGACGCGAGCGGCGGAAAAAAGGCGAAGGTGTTGCGCCATCCTCCTCGTGTGTGCACCTTTCCGCGACACTCTGTGGCATGTGCATAGAATCGATAGGAAGTCGAATGGACACGCATGACATCAAACCAATTTCAGAGCTCCATCAACGAGATATGTAGTCGCGCAAAACTTCCAGGCAAATTCGAAAGCAAATTGCGATGTGTAGTACTCATCGAAAATGCAAGTAAGCAGCAGTCTAGTCTATACGAAATATTGCAGAGTATTTATAAATAAGTTGCAGGGTAATGGATTACTTGAAAATGGCATCAATAAAGTAAACAAGCTGAGAAGCTGTTTTCCTGTTTAATGGAAAAACGTTATCAGATTTCATACGGCAACGCCACAGCGACCCATAATTATTTCTTCTAGGAAAGAAATTCAAATCTGTAACGTTAGAACCAGAAGGTATATCAAAGGAATAACAATAAGAAACCTAGCCATGGAGTGAAGTTTGAGAGTTTTCTATCATTAGTAACGAAAAACAAAACCTTTCAGTGAAGCTCGAGCTCGGTTTTGTACACATTTACTAATAAAAATTATCCTGATAACACTTATAAGAAGTCCCCGTGGAAGGCCTCGCACATTATAATGGAATGTGGTGATGAACAGTACCTCCAGTTCTTCGGAAATAATCTCTGGTCAAAATTGTCCCAACGGTTAAGCGCCGAATTACCAAATAATATATTAGCTATCAAAATTTACAAAGCAATGTGTACAAAATACATGAATCAGTTTCTAATACCGTACTGAGCTCTCCTACAGTATCGCACAGGGAAGAAAACAAAGAATTAGCCCATTGAGCCTCACCTTTTTGTGTTTGTGACGTCGCTGTAGCGCTCCAAGCGCTAAGTAGCGCAAACAAAAATTGAAGAAGTCGGGGTATTAAACCCATTGTATGCAACACATTCAAATCAAGGACGACACATCTGTTAAAAATGTATCGTAGCATATTATACGTAATGATATCGACAGACGGCTACGAGAAAGTACGAAAGCAATGCTACATTTGTTCCGAAAACGCGCAATGAGTTTTGGAGGACGCGCGGGGCGCCAAAGGAAAACGGTCTCGAGGGACGACGAGTCAACAAATGATGCTCTGGCTAAATAGATCCCGTCAGTCGGGCCGTAGCTCATCACCAACACAAATCAACTTAGAGCCACTTATCACACGAAAAACACGAATAATCGCAGCACTGCAGTGTGGATTGACAAAAGAGAGCGAGCGAGCCAGCTCGTGAAAAAATTCTCGCCACAAGCGCGCAAAAAGTCCACGAGAAAAACAACGCAGAACGCCACTGGAACGTCAGCAAATAAACCCAGAAAAAGACGGATATTGGATACTCAAGGCCAAAGACGAAATGAAGAAGAGCTCAAACACAAGCGTTTTTTCAAAACATCCTCGATCCTTGATCCATCTTAATGTATCGTTTGTGACACCCATATCGTTTCGAAGGAGTGTTGTGAACATTTTGGGAATGCAACGCCAAAAGGTTCCCGGGATCTATTCCAGTTAGGTGTGGGGCATCATGATACAGTTTCCCCAGAAAGCTAGGGTGCCTCCGAGCCAGGAGAAGCGTACACCAGTCTAGGGGAGGTGGGGATGGGTCCAGGTCGAACTGGCTCTGAGTAATGAAAGCTTTCAAGCTCAACGGTTCGAGCGCACCCATGGCGAAAATATGCCGCGTGTCCAAAACAGACGTTGACCAAAAACGAAATGAATCTGTTTGTTTTACGAACTTGCTAATCCAAAGGAATCAGAAGTGAGCAAGAATGGCAATAATAACATTGGGGTCTCATCAGAAGGGAGGCATCAGTCGACTAGCATTCACCATGGAAAGCACATTATTTTATTGTAGACGTTCAGGACTAAGCCTTAGAAGGGAAGGAGCCCCGGGTCCGTGAGCAATCTTGGTTTTCCCCGGGGGACTTCCCCCTCCTAGGCTTCAGTCCTGACCTGCTGACTAGGTGAATATTACTTTTCGTAGACGTTAATGTCATCTAGTACAAGAATACATACATTACACAAAGACACCTGAAGAAAAAAAATACATAGGAAAAAAGCTGATAGCAGCTCGTTACGAAAGGACACTCCTTGAGCAATCAAGGCATTAAGCACACACAACGTGCACCCAATGCCCCCTCTTACCGGATGAGACCATAACATTGTAAGAAAACTAAAACAATTGCAGCTAAAATCCAACCAGAAAGTTTATATGACTTTTTTTCACGCTTCATCGTTGCAAATTGGAATCTGATACAAAATCCGAGAAGATCGGATTACGAAGAAGAGCTTTGCAAAGCTTTCTTTGCCCAATGAAATGCTAATGTATCACATCGAATCTATCAACACCCTGACGACAGCGTGACGCGCATGCGCGTCAGAATTCCACCCGATTCTGGCAATTTTTTTATTTATTGCGCATATTCGCCATTTTTTTCCAACTTTGCGCACTCCACTTATCCGAACATGCCATCAATTACCAATTAAGAATTTGAATATTTATGCCAGTGAAAAATAATACAAAAAGGTGCCGGGGTACCCGACACAGGCTGCTCACGTAGTAAAAACCCAAAAATGAAAGGCAATGTTGAAAATAATTGCCAAAGAGTGCGAGTGTAATGGAAGTTCCAACATTCACGTAAGTGAGCAATTTGTATGAGAATAGCTCATGATAGGCGATCAGATTCCCACTAATGAGATATTCCCACAGAGTGAAAATCCGCGCGCATCGATTTTTTCAAGTAAAAGATCGAAGAAGCGGGATCATAGGTCACTGAAAAAAGACCAACGGCAAGAAAGTATGAAGTCAAGAAATACTCAAACAAAAACGACTAAAATTCTCTCCGAACGAGATCCGACCGACTTAAATTTATGCAAGAGCACTTTGGAACCCTTGAGCATTACTGGGATACTGTAGAAGGCCAAGGTGAAAAAATCGAAGAAAAAAATGTGAAGAAAACGGATGGTGTCAAGACGTCTGCAATTGCAGATTGCACTTTGTCCACGGGCAAATTCTGAACGATTACGACAAGATTGATGTCCGTGTCATTAGAATGGCTCTCTTAGCACATCATTTACATAATCGTCGACCATCAGTAGATAACAGAGGCTCCTGGCTTTGTCTATCTCTCTGACATCACGCACGATGAGTCACAAGATCACAAATCAAACCGAAAACTGTCACACATTTTGAATTCCTGGACAACTCTACAAAAGACAGCGGAGAAGCTTGATTTTTAGCTCGTATTTCGGACAACTATCACAATTCGATGACTGTGAGAGAATGCTCTTTACAGTCCCGTGCAAGAACGTTCTTGCCTGTGCGATTGTACCGGAAACTGCTTAGCAAGTCGCTGACGATTTATAAGGAATGCTGTTGAGTAGGCAGTTGAAAGGCCGCGACTGAAAAGTGCACAACGCTTGCAGGAAATCGGCTGCGCCAAATTTGTTACCGGATTTAGGACCAATTAGTGAGGGGTTAGCCTCACACCGCGAATGTGTACACATCAACTCCGGAAACGAGTGCAGAGATGCGAAGAAAAAAGGAATAAAACCCCTTCTAAAGTTTCTGCTATCTTGACGACAACGTAAGAATACGGAAACCGGAAGTCGGAAGGTGACGAATTTTGGGCGCTAGGTCTGAACGGGACTTTTTCGGTCGGTTATACGCTCAATTTCAGAAAAAAAACGAGAAGAGCGTCGGGTGCAGACCATACACCACAAGTGACGACGGCCTCCACAAAATGTAAATGTTTTCTGCCAATGAAATGATTAGCCTGTTGCAGTATTCTATCAGTTGTCACTAATTACAACTATCATTTACCAAAATCAGCTATCACTATGAACCACTACTAACCAGATTTACTTGGAGGCCGTCGTCACTTGTGGTGTATGGTCTGCACCCGACGATCTTCGCGTTTTTTTCTGAAATTGTGTGTATAACCGACCGAAAAAGTCCCGTTCAGACCTAGCGCCAAAAATTCGTCACCTTCCGACTTCCGGTTTCCGCATTTCCTCGCTCGAGATCACGCCTGTCGTCAAGATGGTAGGATTTTTGGGAGGGGTTTCATTCCTTTTTTCTTCGCATCTTTGCACTCGTTTCCGGAGTTGATGTGTACACATTCGCGGTGTGAGGCTAACCCCTCACTAATTGGTCCTAAATCCGGTAACAAATTTGGCGCAGCC
>MU870354.1:4235-24975 GCA_036418205.1 Ostertagia ostertagi | reverse complement strand
TTTAGAGAGACGCGTGTTGGACGAGTTGTCCGAACGTGCCCGCAGTTGCATTTACTAATCGTTTTTGAAGAAAGGTACGACGCAAAGAACTGTGAGCGAGTCTGCAGGCGGTCGCCGTTCTGGTGATAGTATCGATACATCTTGGCTGTGAAGAATGCAGAATGAAGGCTTGATTGCTCAAAACTGGTAACGCAACGTCTTCGCACCTGGCCAAGCCATCATCACGGCTGGGAGACAGCGGCCATGCCCGCTCCCGCCCATCCCAGTCCCGCCTCCGCCCATCTGCTGTAGTTCGTCGCCCTTCCTACAGGCTTCCAAAGGTGAGTTCATGTTCAGTTCCCTTTCAGATATGTTTAACTAGGACCAGTGCTTCTCCCCACCCCATTAGCGACTAATGCTCGGAACCCTGCCTGGACTGTTGCTTTAATATAATCGATCCGGGAAATACACATCGTCTCTGAATGCAGATGGTTAAAAAAGAGATAAAATGTACGTAACTCGTGAGTCGACATTGGAAAACACCCCGCCGATGCTAGGTACACAGCTAGACGGCAAGCCTAAGGAGAGGAAGAAGCCCTCAGGGAAAAGCAAGTTGCAATTCCCGCCTTAGAATTCAGCTTCCCCTCTACTATGTGAGCCCAAATGATGAGAAGAAAAGCGATGTGTTACGAGCATCAAGGCGTCGAAACCGCTACCTCTCGCCTATGAAGCTAGACATTTGTCCACTAGACCACCACCCATCTGCAGCCGATACTTGCTCGATCGTACATATATCAGATACATTCCTGGGATGGGATGGTGTCGCAGTGGGAGAAGTAACCACTGCTCGTAACTCCTTTCTGAGCATGGGTGGGCAGATATGGAAAACAGTTTAGAGATCATGGTCTCAAGACGAATGCAATGATGTGCACCTCATTGCGAATGGCCGGACCGGTCTGAAACCTTCTCTGATTGTACCCTGCCTCTTTCATATTTTGCTTTTTACGTGGCTTGTGACCTGTCAAAAAAGTTCCTGAAACGAACGTATTAAAGCAACAATCCAGGAACGAATTCGCGGGTAAGGACCACCTATAATGACGTTGCAGGTGAGAAGTTGGTCAATGGAGAAAGAAAAAGTAGAAAAAAACGTCGGGCAGGGGCTTAGACAGGGACTCCCCTCTGCCGTTTAAGCGATGGGGGGAGACGTGTGATGGACGAGTTGTCCGAACCTGCCCGCAGTTGCATTTCCTAATCGTTTTTGAAGAAAGGTACGACGCAAAGAACTGTGAGCGAGTCTGCAGGCGGTCGCCGTTCTGGTGATAGTATCGATACATCTTGGCTGTGAAGAATGCAGAATGAAACCAAAACTATTCAAGCTTGATCAAAACTGGTCCCGCAACGTCTTCGCACCTGGCCAAGCCATCATCACGGCTGGGAGACAGCGGCCATGCCCGCTCCCGCCCATCCCAGTCCCGCCTCCGCCCATCTGCTGTAGTTCGTCGCCCTTCCTACAGGCTTCCAAAGGTGAGTTCATGTTCAGTTCCCTTTCAGATATGTTTAACTAGGACCAGTGCTTCTCCCCACCCCATTAGCGACTAATGCTCGGAACCCTGCCTGGACTGTTGCTTAATATATCACCCGGGAAATACACATCGTCTCTGAATGCAGATGGTTAAAAAAAAGATAAAATGTACGTACTCGTAGTCGACATTGGAAACACAGCCGATGCTAGGTGACACTAGGACCAAGCCCAGGAGAGGGAAGAAGCCTCAGGGAAAAGGCAAGTTGCTAAGTTCCCTAGAATCGCTTCCCCTCCCGAAGGCTTAGTGCCAAATGCAGTAAGTTGATCACTCACTTGAATGTCCCCCCCCCCACCTCCCAACGACATGAGCTCCAAAAAGGATGACAGCGAAACGAAAGGACCTTTTACTCTGCTCGATAGGCGGGGATGTAAAATATGCAATAGAATAGAGAAGAAAAATGGGTTGCAGCCATATGAAGTTACCACTAGGAAATAAAGAAATTCAATCCAGACACCGAAATCAGTGCGAATGGGCTCGCATGTTATTTGACGGCGCCAGGGTTTCGGTAGCACGTCGGTTAAGTGCTGATGTTAGATTCCTATGAAACGATAAGGTTACTGTAATTCTTCGTTCTTTCTACGAGCAGTTATACGGGCCATCAAAGCAGCAACTCTTTACCAATCAGCATTGGCACGGTGCCAGTATCTGGCCTCATCCCAACAACCTACATGTGACCAGTAAACTCGTCCACTATCCGAATGTATCGACAGAATAAGAGTTCCGCTTTCCAGTTTTCGGCAGATTCTCGGATTTTTTCTTTTTTACCGACGCATCATATGGCAGTTCTGCTTTTGTATTTCTATGAAAACAGCTCATCGCGAGTTCTACTTTGAGGCCGATGTCAGACTTTGCGAATCGCGCGATTCGCTAGCGTCTGCGGTCGCGTCGCGGCCAGTGAATCACTCAATTGGCTGGTACCGCAACGCGACCGCGGACGCTAGCGAATCGCGCGATTCGCAAAGTCTGACATCGGCCTGACATGGCGCGCGTTGGGGGGGGGGGTCTGCTCGCGTCTTTTCATGCAACGACACGGGTCTGATACCGAATAACTGATCCCAACAGGGTGAAACGCTTGATTAGCTTTGGCAAGACCCAATCCAACTTGGACTTTCGTACCAAGATCTCGGTGAGCAGAGCCACTGCCAGACTACAGCCAAGGCTAATGTCTGAACAATCGATGTGACAAAGACATGCAGTAACGTACATTACATATAACTACATACATATATAGTTGCGTGAAAGAGGCAACATGTTTTACATTTTGCACTACAATACGTTACTGCGAAATCGACGTAACAGACATACGAAAAACCGTCTGTTATGAACACTTGCCTTAGGCACATTTGAAAAGTTTTGTGGTCGCAAAATAAATAATGAGAGCAACGTCTTTCACTTGAGCAAATTTTTTTCTCGCGGGGTTTGCACCCAAGATTCCCGCAGCGAATCATCAGTGGACCCGTGAGTCCCGCAACGAGCAATGTTTCGCGCTGCGAAACGCGATAAAGTCAATTTCTGCCCTATGCACCACAGCGCCTTCTGTGTACTCAAATTGTGCACGTGCATGAGAACAGAAAACATGCATCGATGGGTGGTCCGAAATCAAGGATAAGAAGCCAATGATGGTACCTCCGACTGAAATTGGGTATAAGGGTATAGTCCATCAATGTGGTACCTAAATATGCATTTACGCACTGTCAAGCATGAAACCATGTTTTATAAAAAAGGACTCTACACCTTGAAAAATCTTTGTTTTTTTACTTACGGACATCTGATTTCCAAATGACCATTCGTGACGAAGAAAGCCTTTGTTCATGCTTTTTTGCTATAGATAATGTTCTGTTAACTATCGATATTGAAAAGACATGCCTAAACAAACTCAAATTGACAACCCTCCAGGTCAACACAGAAAACATTTCCAAAACTAATCACACACATCTCCGCGTTCACAAAAGTACTTTGTAATACGTCACGAAGAACGCGTGCTTTGCGTCTGAGTCTTCAAGAGGAATTTCGAAGCCAAATTCGTCCTCTATTGCCATCATAATCTCCACCTAAAACGCTTAAATGTATTTATCTGTAATTAGGTGGGTGCTGTGGTGATATATACACTCTATTAATCGTCAACGTGCAGCTATGCTGTACATATCTACCCTGATCGAGTGAATCAAAACCCAGATCTTTCATAAAATCGGCCTCGATTTTCAGCAACGTCTCCTTATCTGCAGGGAACCTATCCCACGCACGTATAGCTTTCAATACACGTGATTCAACCTAAAAAGTGCAACTATTGTGACTATTTGCCGCTAACCAAAAACTACGAACTGAACTATTTTGGGATCTAATCTCCCATAATTTTTAATTTTCTTAGAAAAACACTATCCTATAACAAATGTAACAGCTATACCTCGTTGAAAAGAACAGACTGAATATCATTTCCGACGAATGCGCGGACGAAGTTATTACGATTATACAAAATGGATGTCGCGAATACAAAAGTTATAAAAAAGGGGGTATTATTTTAAGTTATTTGCTAAAGGCTTTACAAAACAGTCACAATTGTGAAGCTTACGATCCCGTGAAAACATCACCTCAAAGCCACTACATTTGGCATACTCAAAAAAAAAATCGAGGACGCTGCGGCCATATCACCGCAAATTACCAGCAGTGGTCTTGAAAACAATAGATTATTTCTACTTTTCAGTTCTCAGTGACCAATACCAAAATAAAATGTGTGCATAGATTAGAATAGTAAGACTACTTTTGGAGGCGAAAGTAGCTTCAAAAAATAGGAGCTCGTTCTCTTACAGTGTATGTACATATAGACGTAATTCCGATTCAAGACACTAAAGCTTGATTCTCTCAACCGTAACACCTCATTGATCAAAGGTTGCAGAAGTCATAGAATCACACATGAGAAAAGTAGACAGTAATGTCATTTCTATGGATTTGCACTTATCGTTAGTTACAAAATAAGTAACAATGTTCAATCAAGTGGTTTCTCTCACACTTTCAAACAGCTAGTTAAAAGTTGTGCAGATTAAACTACCTCTTTAAATGTCAGCTGCTTTGGTGGATCGAATGGCCCGAACACTCGACTTGCTGAATCAAAATTCGTGAAATCAAACATTTTAACGCGCTACAAGAAAGGATGACACATTGAACGGACCAATAGTACTCAGACAAATGTCAGCTGAAAGGGTATCTGCCGCGTCGAAATGGTTGTGCCAATACAGGTTAAGCTCTTCCAAAGCGAACAAGGCACCAATAGAGCCCATTTTACTTCACCAACCACCTTCAAGATGCGCCACACATTCCACTTCTGATCGGATTTATGGTCCCATTCGGAATGTGATTTTTTTGCTGCATATTTTCTAGGCCACTAGTCTAGTACTTGTCAGGAAATTTATAGAATTTTGTTCTCGGCATCCGATGTGAGAACTTTTGAATGTTTGGTTGTCCTGGCAGGACACTTGAAGACGATATCATAAATATTTAAACGGGATTTACTGACCGCTTCTGATTCAACGCACACTGTGAAGGCGTAGCAAGGCGGCTCAGTGATGAGGTTGGAACCGAAGCGAAAGACGTTAGACAGCGACGGCCAGCGACAATACAAGATGCCACCCGAATTGCTGAGCGGCTAAACATCTGCAAAAGTTCAAATTGCCAGCAATGGTAAATGCAAATCGCATCCGTGACTAATCATCCCCCTCCCTTTATGAAGAAAGCCACATATTATGCCGTCATCATTTCTGGCACGAGCACTGTCATTTTCTTAATGAACCGGAACAGCATTCTGCTCCCCGTTATTGTGTCCAGTATAGCATGGTTCACTATGTCGCAAATATTAGAATTTGCACATCAGTCACATCATACTTGTCACCATTAAATAGATTGACCACACTTTTTCCTCCTTCTCCACAGCGTACACCATATCACCTATCGTCACCTGATAGAACTGCAAAAAGTTTTCCAGTCATTTCTGGCGAGAGTGATATTCAAGGGAATGATGGAACTAACCCAAAATAAGTTAAGACCAGGCGACAGTGTAGGAATGGTGCAACTTGAAAAGAAGCGATGACCGTTACCTTTTCAAAGCAGACGAACCCCAGAATTGATAGATAAACTGGGAAAGGCAAATAAAAATGAAGATTTGGGTAAAAAAAAAACATGAAGGAACAGTGAATAATAGATGGGAAATGATAAATGGACACGGACTGGTAGTTTGAAGAGAAATAAAAAGAAAACTGTTCCTGAACCACACTACTACCTTAGATGGGACCACGCCTAAACTACCTCTGATAACGATTAAACTGTACGTTCAATTAGAGAACGATACTCCAAGTGAGGACTCTCTTGTGATAGCTTGAACTGATTCACTTCATAACGGCAAAATTGAAAAATCATTCACCCATCGGTTATCAAAAGATATCGCAGGAGCATTAAATTTTTTAAAATAGTAGTGGAAGGAAAAACGTTTCTGCAATCGCACAGACGAAATCAGGTTACTCAGTGTTGTCCATGCGCTCACTATTAAACGGGTACAAATATGATAATTTGTTGCGAAGCAGAGATGGCAAGAATGACAACCCATATTCTTGCACCCTTGCCGAACCACCCGAAGTTCGATCCTTGCCGAGGTCAACCATGTATTGCAAAAGTTGCAAAAATACTTCCAGTAAAAGGGTCAGGATCAAGTTTACAGGCCGGCTGATGAACACCCTCGTCACACCAACCATGTCCAAAAGTCGCAAAAGTATCAGTGTTATTGCAGAAAACATTTTTCCCTCCGCAACTACTGAAGAAATATATGGTACGGTATTATGTATGTATATTAACAAAATATATAATTATCGCAGGAGAAAACCTATGTCTATTTAAGCACAGAAGTTAGCGCATAATTGACCACCTAATCAAGAAATATGCACGCCTTTTACAACAGAAATACGTCAGCGCAAAAATAGAAGCCCGTCGCATTGTGTAATAGCCAGTGAACCTTTTCACCTTCGCAGAGCGGTGAGCAACAAATAAAAACTTAAAAGCAAGTTAACTTATGAGATTTTATGTAGTACATTTCACTTTGAATATCAACTCAACATGCATTCAGGCGATTTCTCTTCATGAACGCATCCTTCCTTCAATGACGATGTTGTGCTGGTTCCCAAAAAAAATGAGCGTAGAATAAGAGTTTCAAGGTTTCAAGTTTCAGTCCAAAAAAACAGTAACTCTTGTATATTTGAACTTAGTTCCATAAACATTCACGAACGTGATTCCACAGGAACCTTTCAGCTCTAAGCTATCACTGGATAACGGCGAAATAGCCGGATTTCTGATCAATACACGGGTTAGACAAAAAATGACAGATATCCCATCTCGACCATGTAACAAAGGTTTCTTCACTTAAAGTTGAACTCAAACCAACATATTAGTACTGTGACATACGTAAGAACCCATGTTAATAAGAAAGGGGGGAATACGTAGAGCGACCATAAGCCGGCTTCCCAAGGAGTTCTCAAGTAATGTTATTTACCCCCTCATCTCGTCAGACTTTTATGAGCCCTATGAATAAATATTTTCCAACTGCGTTTATTTTTTTGCACCCTAACAAGTTAGCACTAGCAAACACCAACAGCGACGTGCATTTCAAAGGAAATCAGCGAATCTTTCAACATTGCTATTTACTTGTAACAAGGCGACAAGACGCAAGGTCTACAGCGAAATCACTACAAGTCGTATATTAACCATTTATGAACAACAATAACAGCAACAATTTTACTTGTGATGCTTGCGTTGGGCAACGATGACGCTCTGAAGGTCCTCTCTCTTCTTCTTGGCACGGAGGTGAGTACCCACACGCTTCTTCAAGAACTTCAGTGCACGTTTGTCCTTAGATATACGAAGCAGCTCAAGAACGCGTCTCTCATAGGGAGCGAAGCCAGTGATCTCCCTTACGAGTTCACGGACAACCTGCAATGCAAAATGGTAAGTCAACAATACAGAATCTTGAACATAGGTTCATAAACCTTCCTTTCAGGCTCTCAATTGAACCTACTATGAACGCGGTTTAATCGAGAGTACTCTATCCATGAAGGCCTACCTTGGACTTCTTGCTACAGGCTCCAATGCGTCGATTTTGACGAGGTTTGCGATCAATCTTCGTCACTTTGTGGCCTTTGTTCAAGCCTACGGCGAGGCCCTCAATACCAGGTTGAGTCATCCCTATAACAGTTATTTTTCTCATATTCTATTCGCAACAGGGTATATTACGAATCAAACTGAAGCAAAACCATTTTCAATACAGGTTTCAAACCTTGCGAGAGGCAACATGTACGCAGTGCTATCACAATGACTTTATACATGTATTTGAGCAAAGGTGTCTTCCTAAACCTAACGAATGGCACTACCCATATAGCAATATGTACAATATTTACAATTCACATGGACTAGCTGCTTAGTTATGTACAAGACTATTAACGAATCGTCGGCTGCTGAACAACCAATCCTGAGAAAATATTTACAAAACCATCAGTGACTAAACGCGAAGGCGTAAAAATATTTAGCACTGGAGTTTGTCTTCTCGAATCCTTCGGTCTCTCCCAAGAGGCCTAAAAAACACACACAGTCGAATGATGATAACAAAGGAAAGTAGCTCTTATAGTCTCCAGAGCATAAATAAGACACATGGCGGAAGTTTACCTTGTAAGAGCTGATGATCAGTAAGGGAAAGAATGTGCCGAACACACTGCCATTCAGCAGGAAATTGCTACTCAAAGTCGACACAAATGTGAGAGGAGCACCAAAACCGATGAAATATGGCAAATAAGCCTCTAAGCGCTCAATGCGTTTGTGAAGCAGCACACTGCGAGACGACCAGAAATATTCAAAGCTGAAACAAAAGTTGTTGATGGAGAATAGTGAGGTCAAGATGGTTAAGGCCTATGTCAGACTGCAAATCAAGCGATTCGCTACTAGCAAATTGCTCAATTCGCGAGGTCCGGCACCAGCCTAAGGATAGTGAGGCCCAAACTACTGTTGATGGACGTAATTGGTACAATAGTGGCTCACGTACTCATCGGGTGAGGTTCACTAGGAAAGAAAGCGACTTTTTCGCGTTTCGCAGCGGGAACCTCGGGTCCACTGATTTTTCGCTGCGGGAACCTCGGGTCCACTGATGATCAGAGGTGGACCTGAGGTTCGCAACGAAAAATGTTTCGCGCTGCGGAGCGCGAGCTTCCTGTCCTAGTGAACCACACCCGTACTCCTATGAGTAACGGAATATGCCATGACAGCAAAACTCGATAGGAAAAAAATTACCTGTACATCGAATTAAGAAGGGATAAGTGAATGAAAGATATAACAGAGCACAAAACAGCAGGTAGCGGAAGATACGACACGAGCAGACCCTGCGCAAGAAAAACACATCCTAGCAACAGTGATACGAGTACGTCTGATAAAGCTGTGCTGAAAATGTGTCTTATTAGAGAACACTTTCCGCTCCATGTGGAGAATATGGTATTTCCTCGTGATAATCGGGTACGGGCTACTGTGGGCGTAACAAACGAAAACAGAAACTCCCATGAAATAGCTAACCTGAACTCAACACTTGGAGGAGGATCCAAGTTCAGCGTCCGCAAGCACGCTCCAGCAATGTCAGAAAACCATAAAGCAAGCACAATTCGAGTAAATACGAAGATGGGAAGAACGATCAGGTGTGAGAGAATAGCGATGACACCAGCAGACATATCATTTCCAGACGAGCACATCTTCAGAAGTGTCCATACCAGCAACCATATTCCAGCATTAGTGACTACGCATTGAAACACTCTAAACACCGAGTTTAACATCTAAATGAAAGAATGAGAGCAAACAAAGCAATGAATGTTGTTTTGTGCCAACAGAAACCGCACTTCCTAATCTTTGCTGTGCTTATATACGTGCACCTTTTGGTAGAAAATTCGTTAGGTATATCTTCAAGACAACGCTTCAAAGGGTCGGTGTCAGACTTTGCGAATCCAGCGAAAGCGAATTTAACAAGTTCTCGGGGTTTGGTAATTTTAAGACAACATTGTGCTGTTCAGGGCAATCAAGCCCAGAACGTTCAACGTCTTTATCTTCTAGCTTCTCGAGTTGAAAGAGCTGGAAGATAAAGAGGTTGAACGTCCTGGGAAGTTCCTTTTTTTATTTGAACCTGGCCATCCTATCCTTTTCCCCGGGGTCTCGTCCTCCACGATGATTTTATCCTAAGCATAGGAGGAGACGGGGTTGCGTCACAGGACCCGCCATTGAGCGCATGATGCTGTAGCTATCCTTCCCTGCCTAGGCACGCTTTCCCCTAAGCGATCGAACTGCCTGGAGTCGAGAGTATAGCCGGTCCTATGACGCAACCCTGTCTCACCCAACCATAGCATGGGATAGGCGGCAGGTGACGCGTCCCCCAAGGATAGGATACGGCCTCTGACTGCTTGCAACAGTTTTCTTTCCCTTGGAAAGCTTGATAACGCCTCTCGACATTCCCTTTTCCGCTCCCATACTATTCACTTCCCGAACCAATATCGTTGACCTCTTTTAGTTCCTCAGACTGCTCATCATCGGTAGACACTGAGACACTGACGTTTTCCACCGTAAAAGCACATTCGAGTCGCCGTAGGAGCTTTTTTCTTTTTCAGTTGAACCTTGGCAATGTTAGGGACTTTGTTAGGTAACACTTAAGGTTCTACCTCAAAAAAAATCTGGAAAATACTCATGGAAACCTGGCATGGAGTACAACGGGAAAAGTTCATGTCAGTCAAATTGCCTTCCAATGACACTGAACACGAGTCTGGGACAATGGCACGAGACCAGTCCTGGGTCTTCCTTCTTTTGTGACCCGCAACTCCAAAAAACTTGATGAGACAACAGTAGTATTGGTTTTGCAGTGATTTCCGTGGATTTCCCTTCCTTTCATGATAATCCCCTTCACAGATTCTCCCGGTCGACTTGTGATTTTTACGCGGACTCTCGATTCGCAAACAGTGAACAACACCTCCGCCAAAGTTGTCAGCAACACAAGCATGTGACAAAAGTCCTATTTCGAGACGAGAACCTTTCTTTTTTGCACTACTTTTCACATCTTTTGATGATATCTTGAACTTACTCGCCACAATAAAGCCTTTCCAAAAGGTCAAACTCAAAAATAACAACCATCGTAAAAAAAAATGGACGCACCGCTTCCATACGCGTTCCCTGCGCCGATAGATGCGCTCAGCAGGACGTGCCACTGTGCCTCGAAGCTCCCTTCTCTGCTGTAACAGAAACTTTTACCTTCCTAGTGAGCTTACCAATATTAGGCACAGTGAGGAAGGTTTCACAAACACATTGGAACAATAAACCTTCATTTGTATCCACTCGTTCAATTCAGATCATCCGTATTTTGATACTTTTACGACAATGTCAGTTTTAATATTTTCGGCCATGTGGGACCGACGCGATTTTGCGACCGCATTTGTCGCGGTATACATATCCCGCACGGTCCAACAAGGCGCGTTTTTGGAAGCTCGAACGTATAAACAACTTTAGAGAGCGGTAAGTAAGTTAGCTTACATGATAAAAGCACAAACAAAGTGGCTCCTCCAGCAGAAGTTTCGATTGAGTAAACGCCTATTTAGGGTTACAAAATGGATCAAATTGAAGACCTTGTTGAAGAGTGTTCGTATACGTTTTTCTACTATAAAGTTGGAACTTCTTACAACTTGGCAATTTTATCGTTCTCAACGTTTTGGCCAAACATTGAATGCCTTTCACAATTTTACTTGTTTTTTGAGAAGTTAGTGTGAGTTTGAGCTGAACTGAAAAGTTCTTGATCTAGCTATTGTTTATTACTTGTGAGCACATAGGTATCATTATAGCGAAATTTGGAAGCTATTCGATCACAAACAAAGAAACTAGGAAGCTTTGAAAATTGGCCCACCTTCTTAGTTTTTGAGCTTATGTCGAAACAATTCCAAATTTCATAGTTATGCCGAAAAAGTTTATAATCTTGCACAACATTATAACCCATAATTTTGATTAAGAATGGATCTACTTCAAGTATTTTAAGAAAAAGTGACACTTACTTGGCCGGTTGCGGGGACCAGCGCCGATTCATTGTTGCACTTGTACACAAATACTTGTAATACTAACAGCAACACACAATGAAATGGCAGGTTTAGCTCATAATTAGGAAGGGGAAGGTTGACTGAAGCAACCTCTAGCAGGATTAGAAAAACCATGCTGTTTCAGCGGCAATGCAAGCGTTTGAATTTGGTGGTGGCAATTGCCACCGCCAGGGCCGAAAGGGTTAAACTGAAGAATATTTAACTATTCATGAACTACTACATTTATAGTTTTATCAATATCTGATCTATAAAATAGAAACAGAAAACTTCGGGAGAATTCGTGCACCTGCGATAAAAAATGATGGATTGGAGGTGCTAACTTGGTTGGGGGGGGGGGGGGGAGACCACTAGGCGCTCTGTTCGTCTGCTCCTCCAAGGCTTAGTCCACCGATGGCGCGTATTTCGAAACTGCCACGTGGCGACGAAATAGTAACTGCCCTTGGACTAAGCCTTAGAGGAGCAGACGAACAAAGCCGCCGCGTGGTCCCCCACCCCCAAACTAAGTTAGCACCGGGATGGGTGCGGGAGACATACTCCCCGCACACCTCGTTCATAGATCGCGGTTAATGCGATTAGCGATTATGCTGACAGGAAAACATACGTATCGATCTAAAATTTGCCGATTACGCGATAAAGCGATTGACGATTTGGCGGTTATGTTCAAAGGACTAGGGTGCACATTGATTGAACTGACGCCGCCCAATAACCATTCGTCGATACGATATGTCGACGATCCTCTAGTCGATACGCATACATTCCTTTCACCATAGCCGCTAAATCGTCAAATCGTCAAATCGCATTAACCGTGATCTATGAACGGGGCCTTATGTATCCCCCGCGCCGTCGTCAATGGCCGATGTCAGACTTTGCGATTGGAGCGATTTTGCACCAATTGCAGGAGCGACGGATCGCTCCAAAGTGCGAGCGACGGGAGATTTACCCGAGCGGCGCCGTGTGTATCGGTCGTCGGCGGGGTAAGGCCGATGTCAGACTTTGCGAATCGCGCGATTCGCTAAGTCTGACATCGGCCTAAATCTCCCGTCGCTCGCACTTTGGAGCGATCCGTCGCTCCTGCAATTGGTGCAAAATCGCTCCAATCGCAAAGTCTGACATCGGCCAATGTGTTGAAGCGACCGCAGCACCTCGATTCTACCAGTTGATTATTCCTTTTCGAGGGTTTTCCGATTCTCTCTAACAACTAGATATAAAATGAATACTGCTCGACCGCATTTGGAAACGATCGGGGCAGAGGAGTGACTATTACTATACAAATCCTCAAGCCTTTTTCCACTAATCATTTGGAATACATGGAATGTATACCTGCATGACTGTCCGTGGTGCTGCGCGAGGTGCATTATTCACAACGACGTATTCTTCATCCCTGTCCAACTGCCACACAAACTAAAACAGAATAACCTTTTTTGTCCATGAAGAAAATGCAACTACCATCTTCTAAGCAAATGACATAGAACCCGTGTGCGTGATAAAAAAATAACAAGGAAGTACGAAATAGTCGAGAAAACTGCTTACCGCTAATCCTCTGAAAGCATCGAGACAACCTCTAACCAATTCACAGCATACGTTCCAGAGAATATGCGACATCTTATCAAAACATCTGAAAAAATTCATGACCTTGGAAACAAACCAAATTCACGACTCCCAGAACCAAACTTATGAAGGCCAGAATGCGGAAACCACTTAAGTTGAAATGCTGACGCAAAATTACAGGAAAATTTAAAGTAAAAACACTGGAAACGTCCCAAAATTATAAGAGAATTCTGTTTAGTGAAAAAGAAAATTCCTACTGTAGAAGGAAGCACGAAAGCAAATAACTGCGCGTCGACTCCGTAGCCATTGCGATACGCAGTCTGCTACGCTGAACACCGTCCTATAATAAGCTCTTCCCCCAAAACTCGATTTTACATTCTTTTTGAAATTTTTTATTTATATGAATTAGTTGTAATTAACATGGATATTAACAATGATCGAATATCGAAACCTGTAACAATGACACGGGTTTCGATATTCGATCATTGATGAGAAACCATCCGAGCGTCCAGTTTTATCGCTCTAGTTGAGATTGTCGTGAAGTTCTTGACGTGCGTTGTTTTCATGCTGTTTAGTAATTCTAGTCTTGGATAATGGCTCCCGCACGTAAGGGAAAGGCTAAAGAAGAACAGCCGGTGGTCACTCTTGGACCTCAGGCTAAGGAAGGCGAGCTTGTCTTTGGTGTTGCTCACATCTACGCGTCATTCAACGATACTTTCGTCCATGTGACTGATATATCCGGTACGATTCGAAGTCTCCTTGTCGATAACAATATGGCGGTTTATTGCTTCATTTGCAGGGCGTGAAACTATTGTTCGTGTCACTGGTGGTATGAAAGTTAAGGCAGATCGAGATGAATCCTCGCCATATGCGGCTATGCTTGCAGCTCAGGATGTAGCTGAAAGGTGCAAGCAGGTCAGCAGTTTTTCCTCGCATTTGTTTTACTTGCTTTTTTTTCTAGTCTTCTGGTATGCAGAGGTCTCGAGAGTTGTGCTCCCTCTTTTGTAAGGTCGGACATCCTTTCAATTTCCATTAAGAGTTTTCACACATTGGTTTTGATAGGTTTCGTTAAGAGTTGACGCGGGGTGGCATGGTTTTCGGTTGTCGGTGCATGCATTAGACCGACGTGGTGTGCAAGGGTCGACGGACTACTTGAACTCAGCCCTTTAAAGCTCCTCTGCACTCTCTTCGCGGGTCCTCCCATCCTCTCCGGGGCCGTATGCTGAATGTTGGGTAGGGGACGGGGATGGGTGAACGTTGGGGAGGTTCGTCGCAGGACCCTTCTGGGCAGCTGTCGCACCTTTGATTTTGCAGCTTTGTTTTCACCCTTTTACTGTTTCTGATTGTATATTCGCACGTAAATATCTTTCTTCATACCAAAAGCAGCGATGAAAGAATACAAACAGAGCTGCAATATTGAAGGTGCGACAGCTGCCCAGAAGGGTCCTGCGACGAACCTCCCCAACGTTCACCCATCCCCGTCCCCTACCCAACATTCAGCATACGGCCCCCTTAGTACTGGGCGTATGCTGAATGTTGGGTAGGGGCTGGGGTCCCCGACCCGCGATGCTGAATGTTGGGGCTCCCAAGCAGAGTTTCGTCGCGGGACCAGGCGGCCACTGACCGGTCCTTTGATTTTACGATTACCTTTTCACCTTTTCCCTGTTTTATATTGTAAATTTGTCCACGTATATACAGCTATATTGTTGTAATTGCGTTAGTATATCCTTTGATTCATTTATATGCTGGATCGTTCGTGTACGTCTAGCTATATTGCCATAATCTTGCCAGTCTGTCAATTCACTACTTTAGACTGAAGTTTGGTCCGCGTCTTCTATTACTTCGTGCCATATTGGTGTATTACTTCAATATGGCAATGTGTGCGTGGACGAATCTGTAATCTAGAACAGTGAAAAGACAAAAACTTCATCACAGAATTAAAGGACTGGCCAGTCACCTGTAGGTCCCGCGACGAAACTCTGCTGGGAGCCCCAACATTCAGCATCGCGGGTCGGGGACCCCAGCCCCTACCCAACATTCAGCATACGGCCCCTGGTAATTGGAACCTTTCTTGAGGCAGTTTGGAACACCTAGTTATCTCGCTGTTTGCAAGCGAGATTAATGAATATGGTTCATCAATACAGCATCCAAAGGTTCGATTACGTAAGGCAGAAAGACCAAACGTGGGATGCCGACGGCCAAAGAAGATATTGGTATTGAATAATTAGAGAAATAGTAGTAGAAATAATATTTATAGAATAAATATTGAATAATTAGAGAAATCATCCTGACAGTTAATTTGTCTTGGCGTTCTTACTGTTATTTCTGGCCTTCCACTCCAATTCTATTTGTCATCAATCCTGCAAATGCTTCTAGCTGATTACAATATGATCAATATTGATCACTATCGGAGTGCGTCAGTGAGATCCAGGGCTTTCCGATTTAAATCAGCTTTTTTACATCCCGCTTGTAACTATTTACCCTTTGTCCATATTTTTTCTCCATCACCGGCTCTTCAAGCTTTTCAAAATTTTGGCACTATTCAACTATTACGACCCCAAAAACTCAAAATTTTATTTTTCGTCGAAACTTCGCCTATAGGGGTTAATTTGAGGTGCCTGATCACGAAAATGAGGTTCATTTTTGGCGCTGGCGCCATTTGGCGCCAAGGGTGTTTTCACCAAATTCGCTGTAAACTTGCACATAGGGGTTATTTAGGGTCCTGATTACGGATATGTCATTCGTTTTTAGCATTTCCACCGTTCAACGCACATTTTCCATTTTCCTGGGTCCTCTCACTTGTACATAATACCTAGGACTGAGCCTAGAAGGAGGGAGGACTCCGGGGTGGGTGAACCAGTCAACATGTGGCAAACGTTAAAGCGTATAAGATCACAGGATAAGTGTTATTCACTTCGGAGCACTCTCCTCCTCAAAGGCTTAGTCCCGATCGCGAGGTGATCAGTGAGAGGGCGCAGACGAGCGGAAAACAGGCGCACACAGGCTAAAAGGAAAAATGAATGTTATATTCGTGATCAGGACCCCAAATAACCCCTATGTGCAAGTTTACAGCGAATTTGGTGAAAACACCCTTGGCGCCAAATTGGCGCCAATTGGCGCCAAATGGCAAAAAATGAACCTCATTTTCGTGATCAGGGCACCGAATTACCCCTATAGGCGAAGTTTCGACGAAAAATAAAATTTTGAGTTTTTGGGGTCGTAATAGTTGAATAGTGCTCAACTTTCTTCAGAATTTTGCTCGTTTCCTTTGTCTTAATGTAGCTGTGTTTACTGGAACGGCTTCCCTCATAGTTCAATTGATGTTTGAAAAGCTTCTCTTATTCAACTCGCATCTCGTCTATAGAAATGCAGGCTCATTTAGTTGATACAGGAGAACGCCCTGACGCGCTGTACGTTGTTTTTGACCGCAGTTCGCCTAGGGAACTTTTTACAGAAGTGCGGTGTTATAGTGAACAAAGAGTTCTGCCCCTAACTTAGCATTCCTGTGTTTTATGAGTCTGCAGTGACGAGGCTCGTGTATCTTTTGCGAATGATAATTTGCTTACCATTAACTCCAACGGAACCTAGATAGCGAATTTTATGGTCGCCATACACCCCCCCCTTTTTTTATTTATACAACTAGCTCACACTACAACTACTTCGAACACTTGTTCATTGGATGAGTTCCTCGATGTTCTTTCTATCGGTACTTGACTTTTATTTTATAAGCCACTTTTGTTGTAACGTTGAAATGACAATAATAAATATAAATTAAGTATACTCAAATGTAGAATTCCAGCTGAAATGACTTTTGTTATCGTTTGGCGGTGACATTGAAGTTGTGTTAGTAGTGTCATTTTCTTTCCAGGTTTTTCTTTCCATCCTTTTTTTTCACTTCGTTTCATTGTCTTCTGTTTGCTCGGTCATTAGTTTCCTTTATGTAACATTCAGACAGATTCTGATCGTTTTCTATTTCGGTATTTTGGTTGCTTGGTAACTTTAGCAAAAGTCCGTTTTATAAACAATTTGCATGCGTGCCATTTAGTTGAAATTTGCGAATGTGTTTCTTATTCTCAAGAATTCAACCTAAGTTGATGGCTATTTGAACAAAAGAGCGAAGTGTAGAAAGCAATGTAGGGTCTCATGGGCTTCTTGGGATCTTGGGATATGTAAGACGCTGTTCATAGCTCGCGACTTATGCGCTTTTGAGATTCTCTTGAAGGAAACCATACGTATCGGTCTAAAAGATCGTCGATTATGCTATTAAGCGATTCCGCAATTATGCTGAAAGTATCGCCAAGTCTCCGTTGATGAATCTTTTTTCTCTGGGATGATGCGGAAAATGACAGTTCTATATGTTGCAGTTCTGACATAATTCAACATCAGGGCAGATTTAATTGTTGAACGAAAAGCCTTTCATGAGAGAAGCTCTCTGATAGAGACCACAGTTTAAGGATGACCCTCGCCACTGCTGTTCTAATAGGACAGGGAACACGAACGAGCACTGCAGAAACAAAGCGTGTGTTGTAACCTAGGAGATTCTTTGCTTTAATCGCACTTCCATTTTCTTATCGAGAGTGCCATTGGCTTGGTGCTTGAATCAATGCGTAGTGTTCTATTCTACTCGGATTATCTTAGAATCATACTGCTTGTAACTTGTTTTTTATTTCTAGCTTGAGATGATTGTAGTAAAAACTAACTTCTGCACGCCCACTGATGAGATGTCGGTCAGACTCTGCGATTGCATCGCGATGGACCAGTGCCGGAGCGACGCGATCGCTCCATCGCTTGTCCATCGCGATGCAATCGCTCGGCGCAAGAGTGGGAGCGACGGGCGATTGGCCCCGCCCACATCGATGCAGTCGACATCGGTATCGATCGCGGCGGGCCATTGCCCGCCGCTTGCACTTTTGGCAGAGCGATTGCATCGCGATGGACAAGCGATGGAGCGATCGCGTCGCTCCGGCACTGGTCCATCGCGATGCAATCGCAGAGTCTGACCGACATCTGAGTGACTTCGAATGAGTTTCTGCTTTATGCAGGTCTATTAGGCTTTAAGCGACATACCCAACACCCCATCCCCTTTCGCCTAGTTTATGTGTGAACATCCCAATTCTTGCTTAAGTATTGTTTATTTTCTACCCACACCACAATTATATATTTTTAGCTGGGAATCAATGCTCTTCACATCAAGCTTCGCGCCACTGGTGGTACAAAGACCAAGACTCCTGGCCCTGGTGCGCAAGCAGCTCTACGAGCTTTGGCCCGCAGTGGAATGAAGATCGGACGTATTGAAGATGTTACTCCTATTCCTTCAGATCAAACCAGACGAAAGGGAGGACGCAGAGGACGTCGTCTCTAAATTGTTATTTGTTATCGGAGATATGGAATGAAATGTTTGTGTTTGTTTCCCCATCATTGCACTCGATTTTGTGAATTGTTGAATCTGGCATTGTTATACTGGGTATCCTACCATGGATTTCGGTGTGGTCATAGTACAGGGTAAGCTGCAGTAGGTAGGCTACCCTCTGGGAGACTTTGTAGTATAGTGAGCACTCTTATGCTGGTTATCGTTTCGAGCAGTCATTGCAGGGAGGACACGTGATTGCGAGAGTGTATGTGAACAGCAACATTTGTTGGTGTCAACAACGAGCAGTGAAATGTTATTCATCTGGAAAATGGGGAGGAGAGGTTGCAGTCATTGCAAGTTCTAAATGCCATCTGGATCTGAAAAGATGGCCAGATAGGCTATTTCCTATATTCGAGCAGCATCACGTGAGATTGAAAACTTGCTCCGGCTGTGTATTTTTTCTAATTGGCTGATGAGGGAA
This sequence comes from Ostertagia ostertagi, assembly GCA_036418205.1. NCBI lineage: Eukaryota > Metazoa > Nematoda > Chromadorea > Rhabditida > Trichostrongylidae > Ostertagia > Ostertagia ostertagi. The sequence continues at coordinate 5,901 of MU870354.1, read as the reverse complement.
ATATCTTATGACTCATAACGTTTGAAAGGAAGTTAGAGGACATTTCGGCGACGTTGTTACTGCAACATGAATGGATACGAATCTCGGTACTTCCTGCCGCAGGACGTGGAACTTAGAAATTAAAACTGTTCTTTAGCGATGACTAGATTCAACGCCTTCTACAAACCGAAAAAAATCCATGGAAAACTAAGCGGTAATAGGAGTGATGGGTTTACAAAACGGTTGTAGAGTAGGTTAAACTAAAAAATAATAGTAAAAATGGCTTCTTTATAGACAGTTGTACGCAAGGTGTTCAAGGATAAACAACACCATGTGGGCAAAAAAGAAAGATTAGAAGGAAAAACGGTGAGTCGTTCCACCTCTCTTAAGCTGGAACGCACTGATAAGGGTAACTGGAGCGTTTCGTATGGTATTTCCCATGGTAAATAAGGGAGAAGTGGTACCCCCTTGTGACTTGTTTGCTGTCACGAAACCGTTAACAAATACGTCCATTTCATTGACACAGGACATCAGGGACGGGAGGCGAACTTGGAGCACCACTTTCTGCGGGTGTTTTCTTAGTTTTCTTCGTTTTCTTCAACCGCCGTTGCGCAAAGAAAAACGGGGGGCTGTATCTGGCCAATGGAAGAGGAGGGGGTCGTAACCTCAAGTACCATTCACAAAATTAGAAGCTGCCAAGGCGTGGCTAAGTGGCAAAGGAGGACAGACTTTCAACTGCCACTGCGACTACGCACCACAGACGATTGAATGGCGCATCCTAGAGCGAGATTTCTACTAAAATACGTCATGTTCCAGTGAGCACAAGCGAAAAATTCTTCCAGAGAAACTCCATGCTTTAGAACAAATCAAAGTGGAGGAAAGTGCAGCGAATTTGGCCTCTGGAGTATAATTAGAAACCTATGACAGGAGAAATGTTTTCCTTCCAAGATAATCTAGCATCTACCACAGTACTGATCTGTATGTAGCTGTATGTAGTACCCATCTTTTTGATTCAATAAAAATAGGATGAACCAACATGACCTAATGTCACGCCATTCCGCGTGACCTACAAAGTGTGTCCTGGTAGCGGGCCACACTGGCGTCAATGTGCTGAAACGGTTCTTCGAATGAGTTGATATTTTAATCACATGCACTGTGACTAAATCATCTCGGGCCTAAACTCTCTTGACACATAGGCAACGTTTAGAGTATTTTTTTTACGAAGAATGGTCAATTGGTCAGTCCGGCCACTCCTGATGAGGTGTAGTGTCCAATGCACGCGTTGTCGCGTCTTAACACGTTGACGACAGCGTGACGCGGTAACGCGTCCCACTTTGCGCACCTCGTGGGACATTGTGACGCGGTAACGCGTCCCACCCAAGTCATCCCTTTTTCTTGCGCTTGTGCGACTTATTCCTAAGGTCTTTGTACTCATTCTATAGGTCATACATTAGCATACTTAAAAACCACATGGCTCACAGAAAGGCCAAATATTCTTTAGTTTGGCAGACGTTTTCCAGACCTTACGGATATGTCTGTTCAATTCATTCCTCGTTTTCTTTTCAATAACGTAGACATGTTGATAAAAAGGAATAATAGAAGCGAATACAAACCTATTCGTATGGGAAGATATGTGTTTTTACTGAAACAACCACGTCCAAATTAATTTTGGAACCACTTAAAGGCA
>MU870353.1:11517-30669 GCA_036418205.1 Ostertagia ostertagi | reverse complement strand
GTTCCCTCTTTCCCCGCTCATCCGGCTGCCACGGCAGCACCATGTAGAATGAGACTGAGTGTGCTCGATCGGTGTTTATATAGCCGCTGTGGGTGTTATCATGATCATGACATCAACATCACGAAGTGTTGCCCTTCGTACTCCCTGGTTTTGTGAGCGGTTGGTCCGGACGGACAGAACGACACACCGACAAACCGACACACCAAAGTTCTGGTTTATATAATGAAGTGATTACTGCATATGAAACAAGTGTTCAACTCAAACAAAAGTTAAAGGCACAACCCAGGCAGAGGTCGTGTGAAGATCGCTTCTCTTCGGTCAGAAGTATAGAACCCTAGGGGACAATCACAAATGTGGCGTTCACGTGCACGGAATTCGACCGACAAGAACGCTTGGGGCTTGCAAAGTAAGCTGCTCGAGCTGCAGCGAACGAGCTCTCTTATCAGGCCGTTGTCTGGTGCTCTCTCATCTGATGCGCTCTCTCGCCCCATACTCTCCTCTTCGCGCTTAGTCTCTCGTTCCTTTAGCACAGCCAATTAGGAAGGTGAGTGAGCCCTCAACCTGAGCGTTTTCGACGGATTCTTTTCCTTTTTTCTTCACTGCCGGCCCACTTGGCACCGATACATTCACATTCGTGTGCAAGAGCCACACCAGTGCGATCCTGGGGCATGCCTTTAAAATGGTTAGTTTGAATCTTGCTCTGGATACTTAAATTACCCGCATTTGTTTATTTCAAGGAACTAGCCGTTAACATCAACTCTCATGAGTTAAATCAAATAAAGCGAACCAAGCATGGAGCTGAAGATGCCATGGTTGCGCAAGCCTAAAATGAGAAGTAGGATATTTTCTTCGGTGTATCGTCGGTGTAGTAATGTATTTTTTCGTTTTTGTATAGATTGCTGTGGTTCTCCGCATTCCAGAGAGTCATTAGTTTGATTCTAGCAAAGTGTGATGAATTCAGTGTTCAAGTGGACGAAGAGGAGCTCTTTTTCTGCTCCCTGTACACCCCAAGAGAATAATGGTTAACAGAACTTCTAGAGTTTTTCACACGGGAGCAAGTTAAAGTAAATCGCTTTCAAGGATAAATCAACCTTGTATACACCTCCACTACTCCTTTGGTCTCTCTACTAGGGACTGAAGTAATGCTCCAGCAGCGCCAAGTGAAAATATCTATCTGAACAGTAATTGTTTACCCCACTCCTTTCGACTGATTGTGAGCACTCGACAGGGAAGAGATAAGCATAAAGGCAATAATAGAGCGGCAGCACTGTGCCTGCTTCGAAGTGGAGAGGGAACAAAGCAGCCTTTCACAGCAGAGATTTTTTTAAAAAAAAAGGAAAAATGGGCGCTGAGTTGAGTGAGAACAGCAACGCATTCGATCATTTAGAGTAATTGAGGCAATTGGATGTAATCTATTGGCCATTTAATTCGCAGCTTGCCGACTCACAAAGGAAAGCCGGTGTATAATGTGGTTACCTATGCGTTCTATCCTCCAGGTGACCCCGAAGGGATGGTATGCCCACAATTTGGTCGCTTGTACAAGGGGCGGGGTCTTTTCAGGGCAGCCATGCTTTAAACACCGTTTGTTGAATATTGTGGGAAGAGGATGTAAGGAGACACAAAACCATAGTTCTCGACTTTCGCTGAACGGTTATAGCAGTACCAAAAAAAAGCATATAGATGCTGCACGGAAGGTTCGATCCTCCTCGTGGCGACTAAATTTTGCATTTGGGTTGGCGCCTACGGTTTGGTGCCAAATCGCGCTAAATGTCAAAATCAGATGTCATATTCGTTGTCAGGACCATTTTGAAGCCAACAAGTGGCCCAACAAAATTTAGTCGCCGCGGGATCGAACCATCAAGGGCATCATTCACTTGTTGACTGCTAGAAACCATTCAGCGGCGAAGCCAAAACAGGTTTTTGTCCTACAATCATGCAAGAAACGCGTTTCCAAACAGCGCGCTTGTTCTACAGATCGCCCCCTTGTAGACCGACGGGCCACAGCGCGAGCCGCGCCTGTTGCCATCATCCCACTCGACCGTTGTGGAAATTTATTCAAGTCTTGAACGTAGCACTACTTCTATAGCCCTCGAACTAAGGCCGCTTCAGGATAAAATTGGTATGCAAGAGCAACTCATGAAGTTGGAGGAGCGCAGTGGATTGACAGTGGAATGAAAGCCAAAGAAACTATCGAAAAAAATCAAAGTATGGGCCCAAGCTTTCTGTAATTGCTACGACGGATTCACAGCACACAGAAATGCAAAATACAGGCTGTACGAGGAAAGATGAGATACACTGCCGCTGCACAGCAGTGAAAGGAATACTACTCATAACCACTGATAAGGCCCCGGCACCAGACGGACGTTCACACTTTTTAAAAAATATGACCGTCAAGACCTCAGTCCTTTAGGGAGGTCTTGGTGCGAACCCCACCACCGAGAGACTCAGAGGCTTCCCCAACACGACCACCTTTCTCCCTACCCCGACCACCACCACCCTCGCCATCATGGCTGTTTATAGTATGTTTCTGTAGTATTTGATCCTGAGACCAGTCGACACTGCCCAACCTTTCCAAAACAGCCGTCGAGCGGGGGAGCGGGGGACGGGAGGGGAGGGGGTATATTAGTGCAAATGAAACGATGAAACGGCGAGTTTTCTCCACCCCCCCCCCCCCCCTAAATGTGACCCCTCACCCCCACCTTTCCCAGGACCACAAATGCGACCCCTCGTCCGAACAGTGCGAACGCACGGCTGACTCTGCACGGCACTGTAGTCGCCCAAGTTTGAGCCTGGAAACGACACCTCCGTAGTGAGCATCTTTTTGATCAAAAATCAAGAAAACGAAATTACAACAGTAAGCCAAACAATGTATGGGGAGCTCAGCAAAAAGCCCTCATTTGTTGAAGGAACATGGTAACAAAGCAGTGTAAAACTCTCTATAAGACTTTACCCAATGGGCTACTGTAGTGAATCAATGATTAATGCGCTACGGTTCCGCGAGAATAATGAACAATTAGGTTTAAGCCGCAACCGTCCTTGACTCGAAACACTAATGGAGTTCCGAAATGTCGGCGAGTCGGTGACGACCTTGACTAAACATCAAGAAACATAGCTTTTAGTCTTACTCGGAGAGGAGTGGACACCCTTCATCTTCGAGTTCCAAGCACATCACCTGGCACTAGCCGCCTTTTCGCACTCTGCCTGCCATATAGCCCATGATTTAAAGGAAGCGATCACGCTGGCTTCCCAGCTGGATTTTCTACCCTCGCGATATCAATTGATAAGGTGTGATATAGCTAGTTGCTGGACGAGTGTGAGCGGGGTGCGTCACATGGCGCGATCCCATTGGCATTGGAGGGCACAGGCCGTGATCACCACATTCCGCCGTGGCTGGAACAACTCGTCCACGCAACACATTCTGTTCCGTTCCTCTTGCCTTGGCATCAGGCCAGCGAAGCTATCCACCTCTTTTTTAAATCCTTGGGACTCAGCGAGATTTTTGAGACCCAAATTATCAGATCGATCAATTACAGAAGTCTGGTAGTTGAGTGATACGGACGAGTTGTCCGCCGCAGGCAGATGGCAATTGCGGCCTGTGCGCTCTAATGCCAATGGATCGCGCCATATGACCGGCCTCCGTGTAGGCCCATGGAAGATATGATACGATGAGATAAGAAGGTGCTGCTTGATAAGAGGTGCACTCCAGAATGAAAACGGGACGATAACGATAACGGTATCATATCTAGCACGCTCTTATCGCACCCCTTTCCACATCGATAAGTCTTTGTTTTTGCTGAACGGAAGTGGATTTCGGCGCCTTATCACTCCGTTGATAAGGCGCCACTGCCACTGAAACTTCACGTGTTCTAACATTGGGCAGACCTACCTATCACCCAGTTACACAGTATCTTTACGTCCCTATGAAGTTATCGTGCCCACAATCCTAAGCACGCAGATCAAAAACGTCCGCAGAAATACTAGCGTCGCCCTATTGGCGGATCGCATTCAAGGAGCACTCACTTTCCACCAAATTACATCGTGTTGCTGCACAGGCGCCAAAAGACATTCGACAATCAGAACGGAAGACTAGTACATGGAGAGTGATAAGTGGTGCTGATTACGATCAGTACAGTTCTAGGATCAAAGTATGGATCGCATGCAGCCCATTTCCATTCGTCGGAAGCCGTTTAATTGGTTCCGAACTTGTCAGGGGAATCACTGATTGATCTGTACATCGGATTTTCAGTTGACTGCATAGGCTAGACCGCATTCTAAATGCACCGTGATTTCGGATAGCAGTACAACCAGAGAAGTGTACAAAGAAAGGAGATAACGCGAATGCAATATTTTTTCTGGCTTATACACATACGAGAAGCCCAAGAATTCTTGGAGATGGAGGGTTTTTTCGACATCAACATCATCACGAAAGCTACCATCTGGTCTGGAATTGACAGCAAGCACCTCATTTGAAGTATTCATGGAAACATATGAGCTTGCGTAGATTACGCGGTATTCAGTTCCTATTTCTATGATATCCCAAACGGGAATGATATCATCTAACAAGCACAGAAGAAAAGAAGTGATCAGGGCGTAAGTTGTTCCCACATGTCACCATGGAACAAAATATTCTGTGGGCCACTACGAGCGTGAGTTCAGCGCATGGAGAGGGCAAAGGATACATAAACAGGGGGAGGCAACAAAAAAGTCACCTCCCTGCACTTTCAAAACTAGTTATCACATCGATGGCAGCAAAGGTTTTGGGTTTTTCGACGCATGAGACATGGGCGCTTTGGCTGACTTGCAAGTGCGTCGGCTTGTCCCACAAGGTGCGTTTTTCGGAACTCAAGACTGAAAAGTACCAAAACAAGGATACAACACTAGTTGTGGACAGGCGCTTCCAGCAAAATGTGCACTGCTTATCTGTACCTTCTCAGCGAATACTAGTGAAGACATCAGTGCAAAATAATGATCAGTGGGTCTGAGAGAGTATAGCTAGTTCGGGGGAGAGAGGAGGGTCGGGTTATTCAAATGACATGCGTAAAGAGATAAGATGTGCATGCTCACACCATCTCTTCGGATCAATGACTCTAACCTGGAAGTTATCGAAGCCACTTCTGAACGATGAGTGTGAATTCTCTTCAAGTCGGTGGCTTCCCTCCCGTCGGCTAGACGAAGTAGTTGAAGGTTTGAAAGGAGTTAACAGTAGAAGGTGTTTAACATTTTATGCAACTACATAATCTCAAGGACAGGATATCTTTGCCGCCTCAAAAAAAAAGACAAAAAGGGTAAACACCCGCTGCAGAAGATGTGGAAAATTCTTACGCACCGACTGCTTTAAAGGACGAATTCACGCTAAAAAGCAACCCATTTCAAATTAACCTAGGATGGTGAGTGGTACACGAAAGAAGGAAAAACCATGAGAAACGGCCCAGAACCCGAGAAATGGGACCCCTTCCTTGCCCGTTGATTTGAGCATTGATGCGACTCTCATCGCTGTGCCCTCTTCAACACTACGCTCTCTCACCTATCTAATCACTCGCCACGTATAGACCTGCGGCGAGTGATCAGATGATCGGTGGGCGTGCACTGGCCCACCGCGCCAAGATTGAGCCTTAATAGGTCGCCGAGGTCAACTCCTTCGGTGCCAATTGCGCTTCAGTCCGCACCCTTAGGAGGTCCGCGGGTCCCTCAACTAGGTGAATTACTCCTTCTTCGACCTTCATTCTAATCGTGAATTCGTCCTTTAAAGTGAAAACACAAATCATGTCGTCCATAAAATCGTGATTCCTTGTCAGCAATGTGTCATGACGTTGTTTGCATAAATGTTTTGTTTTTATTTGCTTATTTACTCCAGAACAGATGTCAAAGATGGAACTAAACAGAAAATTTAGTGGGATTCAGAAAATTTGCTCATCATAAGCATGTATTACCACGCCGTTTACAGACATAATAATTGCCTATAAAACACTAACAAAAAAATTCGAGAAGTTGAACATGGGGAAAACACAGTACCAAGGCACATTTCAACCCATCAAAAACAGCCAGAGTAGCCTTAATCCCGCACGGAAATGAGGAAGAACTCCCACCGGTGAACATGCGGCACCGGGAAAGCCCACCACGGGGCCTCAACGAATCGTGAACGATGGATCGTGGACCATTGAAAGGTTTTCTTAAACGCTTGTCGGGAGGGGACTTGCAGCTAGCTCGTGTCTCTACTAGCTATCCACCACTGAGTTGGAATAAAAATTACGTAGCAATTTTAGGCTCAATCATTACGGCAGGCCTCCTTGACCTCGACACTGATCACAGATGATGTCAAGTTCTGCAGACGTAGGTGAGAGCAGTAAAGGAGGTGCTTCTGCTTGAAGGAAGACATCTGTGGAATGTTTGCTATGGAACCTCCATCGGCGGCATCACCCTCTGCGCCGAAAAGTTCGGTGATCTGCCCCATGTGAGAAGTGACTTTTATCTCGACTCCCCCATCCCTGTGTTTAACCGAGCTGGGAGTTAATCCAACAGTGACCTCGCTTATTGCCGCTTTGGTTGATCGCTGAAGTGATTTTTGCTCATTTAATGATTCACGGTCGAAAATTACGCGCCCGAGCGCTAATCGCATGTATTTGTATGATTAGCGTTGAGGCAACGACCGGACATGAACTGAACCCTGAACCACACGTTTGTAGGTTGCTAAGTAACGACTTGGAAAAAAACAGAGGTCAAAATACAAGCTGCAACTGCTAGGAAGTTGAGGAGTTTGACGTACCAATCGGCTACTACTTAAGGCAAAACTCGCGATAAGAAGTAGTGTTCGAGAAAGAGAAATATGGCTGGTGGGGAGTGTAAGCCAGAGTCCAAGTAGACGATTTAGGAGCTTCGCGGTAGAAAGTGTCCCATCACCAGAGTTATAAGGTGCAAAAAAGTGTCAAAGGAAACCAGACATACCGTATCCCTGACGAGTTGGGCGATTTTTTCTCAGAAGGGCCTTCATATCAAACTGCCTTACCTCGAATTCTTGCCGAATCTCACTGATTTCGGCTTCCGTCTTCGCGATAGATGAATTTTGCGCAGCACGAGTACATATTATGATTACAACAACATAAGAAATATGAAATAATGACTAGCAATAGTATGATTACAAAGGGGATTTATTGCAATGGCCATCGCGCCAATGGCCGCGGTCAACTCGTACGAATTTAAAATCAACGGGGAAAGGGTGTACTACCTCGGCTTTTGTCTATTTTGCTCATTTGTTTATGATTGCACCATTCAGCTCCTCTATTTTCGCACTCCAGTGAAGTCAGAGTAGCGCGAGTTCTATCTCCAAACCGTCAATGAGCTCATTTGGATCTCATAAGCAGAATGGAGCTGTCCATGAGGTCAACGGAAGAGCCGCTTGACAGCTCAAAAGTGCGCGACAAAGACGCTTTTGAGGTGGGTTTTGAAGGGTGCAAGGCCGCAGAAAATTTGAAGATTTTCAGGCAAGCTGACGAGTTTCCTCGCGTACATCGACGTGGATTGCGACACAGTGGCTGATATTAGCTTTTCATGATAAGGTTCAAGGGCTGAAGGTAACAATTGATGCAGCTGTGTTCAGAAAACTGGTCCGGACACGCCTCTTCCTCATGCCAAGGCGGAATGCTTCTACTATATAAATGAGGGGTCCTCATTAGAGCCAGTGATTACGATAATTTCAAGAAGGTTCGGAGGAGACGTGGTGGTGCTCAATGGTACGTCAGTGGCGAAAAAAGCGGAGAAATCCGTCAAAAAAACGCAAAATGGGACCCCTTTTTTGGCCGTTGGTTTTCACTCATGAACAGGTGACAGCTCAGAAAGCGGGCGAAGCGAGTTCAGCGCAACTACTATACTCCAATCGAGTTGCTCCAGTTGTGCTGGCAACGCAGCTCGTCCAAATCACCAACTAAACTAGTGGGCGGATCGCTTTTGGGGCGGAGTGCTTTCGAAGTCCTGCTCAGCAACCAGCGCACCTTTCGTCGTGAAAGCGCCACACCTCGCTTCCCTGGCAGCCAAGTAACTGATTCGTGTGGTGCATATGCTTCCCCGATGCGCTCCCACTTTATCGTAATCGCTGCCTTTAAGGTAGTTCCGCTTTTTCGATGTCCTTCAACTTTGTAACCCCAAATTCAATGTCAAGGGCTGTTACCCAACCTACTGGACCCTTTATTGTTCGCTTTGAAAACGTTCATATAAAGATGGAGAGAAAGATGAAAGATTTTCCCAGAGAGGCTAAGAATCACTAAGCCTACACATTCAATAATGACTTTGATAACTAGATTCCCTGGTCCTTCCCCCTGCTTATGCGTAGATGACCTCATACATAACATTGTACTGATGAGCTTTTCAGGTTGCTTAGTCGGTATGATTTCATTTTTTTCGAATTGCATATACTTATTTTATGAAGAAGACCCAGTCACTGTAAGTCAGCGCCAAATGAGTGAAACAAACGCAAGTTCTTATTTGAGGGTATTTGGATAGTTGTCTGAGAATACTGTAACATCTTAACCGAAAGAACTGAGCTGTGCAGATGAATATCACATAAATAACATTAGAATTTTTCCTTCCATAGGTCAAAAGGAACATCACATACTTTCTGAAAGGTATAATTCCCACTCATTACTGGTATACCTGGGGATGTGAAGCAAATCTAAGTTAGTTTTTATCTTCATTCTATGCATTCATTCAACATGCAAAAACCTGCTCGAAAAAGCAACTTGCGGTCTGTGACCTCTCCTGCGGATATTAAGTTGAGAGTTCACACGTACAAACGATTGAGAGCAAGTTTGAAATTTCAGCATCGCTTTACAGGTATTGTCACCAGAATGCAATTCTGACGTGTTGCAGGAAACCTGAAATTCGAACATATGAAGAACATTTAAGTAATGCAGTTGTGATCTCAGCAGCTGATGGGAGCTAACAACTTTCGCTCACCGATAAACCAGCGTGCGATCTGACCGTAATTCTAACAAGTTCAGCCGAACACGAGCCTAATTCTTTGTACGCCATTCTCATTAAAATCAAGAAACAGTCACCCTTTTGTGAATAGGGACAAATGTGGAGAAAAAAGCAAGAAATAGAAACTTTGTGAAAAACAGGAAAGGGTCTAAAAGTGCGATAAATGAGGTCGAAAGCAAGAAGGCATCTATCTACAGAGTGATAATCTTTTTGTGGACAGTGCTCACAAGTTGTAAACAAGAGGGGACAAGGGTGCGATCAAACAGGGTAAAGAAAAGCAAATATCGAAAGGCGAAATGAGGCAGGCGTAAACAAGACCCACTATAGCAATGCAAGCGGAGAGGTAATGAAGTAATAACGAAATGACCGGAGGTGGGGCAGTGGTGAAGTGCGCCAGCCTTCTGCCGTATTATGGTCCAAAGTCACGCATGGAAAAGTTTAGCCTTCTGACGCAAGCGCTAAGTTTTCATGGGGAAGGAGCCCAATTTGCATTCCCAAAGGTTAAGTGTAACCAATTAGGGTGAACGTAAAACATTGGCCAAAGAGGCTCTGTTATATGTAGACAAAGCCGCCGTTTTTAATTCCTTGTCTTGGATGCCTGCTTCGAGGTTAGCCAAGACGCCTAGACGCCTACCGATTGTGTGAGAGAGAGGTCGTGTTGTGTTCTAATGGAAAGCAGACCGTATTGGCTTGTACTTGTTTTTTTTAAGTATAAGCCTATGGTAAAAAAATAAACAGGAAGACAGAGATTAAGTTATTTCAGTAAGCAACAAATCGGCACCTGTAAGCATATACACGCAAAAGGACCGAAAGTAAGAGCTGAGATATTGAACACTTTTCCGAGGCTACTTTGAAGAACATAATTTACCAGTGGAACTCCTTACTTGTAAGGAATGGAAGAATTGGCTGAAGATTCTGTGATTACGAAAGGGTAGCAGGACTCGCCCAAGACGTGAGGACTTTTGAGAAGATTTGAGGGATTTTCGAAGAGAATTTAAGGCTTTTTATGAGTTGTTCTGAAATTTTAGGAAGTTCAGAAAAACGTGTTGGAATCGCAGTTGTAATCAAATGGCGGAGGCGTAGATTGATACGTTATTTACCTCATTTTATAATGGAAAATCGTTTGGCTACATATGATGAAATGAACCACTGCCGAGAATCCGAACATTCCCGTTAGTTTCTTATGGATTTGTAATATGAGTGCTTTTTTGCTGTTCCCCATGTTTTTGCGAACTCTGGAAGCTAACGGAGTTGATAACAAGATGGGGCACATCTTTTCGCTTGTTCAGTTTCCCTGCTTTGAAAACAATGCGCCTTATTGGCCAAAAGGATACGGCGGTTCCTTCAACCAGGAAAAAATAGAATAATCACTTTGGTGTCGAAGAAATAGAGGTCTGTAGTTGATAGACGGGTCAGTGTGCTGCGAAGTGGGAATAACCCTATTGACTTTGCTTGAGGCAAGTAGAAAGGAAGGTTTACTAGGATCAAAAAAATCAACAATAAATCATACAAACAACAAAGATCACGGGGAGGACGGCAGGCGAATCAGTCGGCGGGACCGGGGATCACTGAGCCGAGGTCTGCAACCAGGTGCACGGCGCAATCCCTCTTCTATGTTGAGCAATAAAGACTCTCTCCTTCGAGACACTAAGGCTTTTCTCTCTAGCCACTGAGGCTCTCTTCGCTACGCCACAAAGGCTATCTCTCTTGAGCCTAGGCCCTCTTCCTACGGGCCGTACAGCTTCCAACCAACACACTGCTAAGGCACCACACAGATGCCAGAGAATTGGAACACTAAGGAGAAGAACCGAACTGAAACATCAGAAACCACTGGAACTCCCAACCTTGCATCCGGGTCCCTTTTACTGCGACCTTCCCGGTCTCCCTACGGGAAAATGGTCTCTTATGACTTTCCGCGTCAACAAATACCGATCCTCCTCGATCTACTACGCACGCCCCTTTCGTTCCATCACAATTGTCCTGCGAAGCCCGATACCGCCTGCTGAAGACCCTCCTACTATTCTGGAAGTCTGAAGTTGCGATACGAAGCATGAGAAAAGGAACTGCCCCAGGCCTGACAACATCTCTGCAGATTTGCTACGTGCTGGGCATACAGCTCTCTATGCTCTCCTCGCCAGACACTTCAACCACTACCTCAAGCTAAGAGAAATTCCGGAACAGTGGAAAGGATCGAGAACCGTTCTACTGTCAAAGAAGGCCAGCGAAAAGATATCGCCTAACTACACACCAGTCAGCCTTTTCTCATATTGACCATGAGAAAATCCACTCACAGTGGGCGGGGCATGCAAAGTAGGCGAAGCCGGCAAAAATTCTTTCAATTCGTTTCCAGAACATCCCAGAAACCAGGAAAAACTTGCTTGGCGGTCTGCTCGCCACAAATTCGCAGTCCCTGCCACCTTTTTTCCAAATTTTTGCTTCAAGAATCACCTAGGAGGGCGGGTCAAGTTTGCAATAGGTAGAGCATAAGAAACGGGGCGCAGATTTCATACTTTTGCGGGGAGGGGGAATGTCTGATGGAACGGGAAAATCCTCAAAAAAAAAATGACGCGTCAACTTCAGCAGAACACCACACTTCCACGCAAAACACGCAAAATTAGCGGAATTAGAGAAGGAAGCTCGAGCGCAAACCACCGCATCTTTGCGAGACTCGGTTCAAGATCATCCCACAAGTGAGTCTGTTTTCAGCCCCGTTTTTTGCACTCGGTATCGTGCTCAGCTCAACTGGTTACATAGAAATTATAGAAGCCCGACACATCCAAATAACACGTCGTTAGAAGTCGGCTATTCATCAGAACTCAGCAGAAAAGCTGATTTTTGGAAAAATTCTCTGCTTAGCGGCTCCATTCCCTGCTTCGTAACCGTAGCTTTGATACCGGTCGCGCAACAGAACGGAGATTTCCACTAGTCAAGACAACCGTTTCGGCAAGCCGTCTGCACCTATTAGCTGGCCGAGGTGAGTAGACCGTTTTCAGAATGGCACTACTTACCTGCTCCTTGCTGATCACTATTTTTGCAGATCCTCTCTCATAAACTCAACAAGAAGCAAGTGCAGGCTACTCAAAGGGTTCTCAAGCCAATTTAAGCATTGGTAGAAGCAACCACTGCAGACGCTCCTGTCTATATATACACTTTATTCACCAATTATCCTACTGTTTTAGCGGCTTCTACGACTATGACAATTCACAAAACCGAGTTTCAAAACGATGAAGAGGCTGATGGTTCACCCGTCGATGGAAAACTTCCAAGATCGCTTCGGTCAAGACAACAAGACAAATCAACAGCGACATCACCCTCCGCAGTGAACTTTCACCACGCGGATGCCAGAGATTCCAAACAGCCGAGTAACACATAAACAGTGATTCGAGTCATAAAAGACGAAACAGATGGGATAATAAGTGAACGAACCAACCGCTTGTCAACAACTGCTTGGCGCAAAAAACAACAAATAAACTACCACTATCACTTTAGACTTCTCATCATCAACAAAAGGAAAATTGGTCAAAACTTAAACTCTCATAACGAGCTTCATAGAAGGGTAGCTCGAAAAGGAACTCTACCACTTCAACTTTTCAACAACTATCATAGTTTTGAAGCTCGCAGAATAAACAACCCAACTGTTTGTACAGCAAACAAAGTGACAGATGATAAAACGAAAGTGATAAAATCAATTGTGGAATAACAAATTTATCTTGAGAATGAGGAATGAACTGATTTCAAATCGGGAAATCCTGTTCAAATGGCAGCGAACTTTACGAAGACAACCTTAAACAAATACGCTCTGGAAATGAAACTATGAAGACGGAAAAAACAAAAAAAGGAAGAATTACTCACGGGAAGTAAAACTCTGTTGATAGATTACTGCATTTCACGACTCCATACAGGTAGAAATAGGTTTGCAATGATACTTTCACCAAGTGAGAAACTTGTGCCATTAAAAAGATGCCAATTTGGAACAGAACTATCATCGTCACTTATACTGGCTGAAAATGATACAAATTATGGAAACCAATAATCAAATCGAAAGGAGCGACTAATCATAGAACTACTTCACAAAAAAAAACAAGATGTTAGTTTGCTTGCTGAGACCTGAGGGCAAGACAACCGCAATAATCGGGGTGATAAACCAATACGAGGGGTTCAGTTTCTCCTTTGAATCCTGATCATCTATATACCAAATCCTATCCAATAACTGCGGGAACAGAATTTGAACATAGTAGCGCAATGGACCTCCATGCAATTCAACTGAAAACCCAGCAATGCACTTTTTCCCATAGGCATGGAAAGAAATTGCCTTGCACCACTAGAACCAAACCCATGCTATTCTAACAATAAACTACAAAAAATGAAGCAAACCCAACGGATCGTCCTAGAACACTACTACTGAGATCCTCTAAAGGCGAAAGCGTTCAAATAACGTCAGAAATAAGCAGCTAACAATTGAATATATCTGCGATTTCTGCCACTTACTCTTTTTTCCCAACCGTTCTGTCGGTAAACTGCACTCGGATTCCAAACATAGTCCAGAGAGGAATTCATCTTCAGCACTACTTAATGGTATGGAGGAGGTGATGCTCACCGGGCGGTCATTGAGTGGGTTGGCGATGTCCTGAATTTAAAACATTTAAGAAAAAGCCCTGGATATAAAAAGAAAATCATCTCATTCGGTTTATTGAGGCATTTTGTCATGTTGCTAAAGTGCTCCGCTGCACATATTCGATCTGACAACCCGTAAATTGTGAACGAGTAAGTACGCAATGCGAGCGGTTGCCTTACCACACTTTTCTGGTATTGAAAACGTAGAGTCATGTCATCCTTCTCGTACTCCGGATAGTTTGTGAACTGCTACGGTAACTTTCCAGGAATCTTACAGCCAGCAATTGGACAAAAACAACTTCAAGCATGACTTCTGGTGCAGCTATATCGCCAAAGTTATGGCGTTTCTGGTTTTGTTTCTTCGAAGCCTTAATCAAATAATAGTGGAGAGGTGCTAAGCCAGAACATGCATGGTGAGAAAAGAGTTCTGTAGCCGAGCCCGCAATTTTTCTGGTGAAATTTCAACGACTTGTTAAAGTGGACTACAACGTCAAAAGACAAATGCGTCTCCAATAAAAAATATATCTTCTGTCTCCTTCGCGCGCCGGAACGATATAGGCGTTGTCACTTCAGTATAATTTATAACGATCCTTGGGCAGAGATAAATAGCTATGCCGCGCGGTCCCACGCATCAGGAACCCGAGGCCCTTCGAAAAAGTCATCGTTGCGCCCTTGAGCGGCTAATTTTTACTACCGAGCTGCCCGCCATACTTACTCGCGGTAGTGCTGACGTTGGAAGACCTGAGGTCAGTGGATTTTTATTCGATCTTTTTTTATTTACTTCACCACATTTGCAGCTAATTCACATTCATCGAGCATCATTGCCACGTGAGCCCGCGTTCACACAGTTCACTTTGTTATTATAAATCCCGTGAATCGCCAAATGTCCCAAAAAGTTGGGTATTAACGCCGCTGCACTGATGGTTTGGAATACGAAGATTCCGCTCTTCCGAAAACTAGTATAAGTATAAGTTTATTACGTTTGCATAAGGCACACGTGAGAAATAATTGACACCATTATGAATCACATGAACTGAACAAGAAATAACTACAAAACACCTATATTTTTAAGAACAACGAGCTTTGGTAATCAGTCTCAAAAAATGCTATGAACCTCTAGTTCTGAGTAATATATTAGATATTCGTCGCTTGAATTGTGCTTGTGTTAAAGAAGCGGGTATATTTTTCGCTATATTCAAATAATCACTACCGGCTCTATATGTGAAGTTCTTAGCACGCACATTACTCTTGGGTCGCGTTAATGATATTTTCATGGATCCACCTCTAGTTCTCGAATATGACATTTTGAAGACATTGGAAAATCCAGACACATAATAATTCTGTACCAGTTTATGAACAAAACATAGGTCAAACACTCTGCGCCTCCATTCAAGAGATGTCAGTTTGAGACTATTATTCCTGGTAGCCGCGTTCGGTATATTATAGTACTGGAAACCTCCCATTCTAATGAATAGTTTACGTGTAAAATTATTTTGAACTTTTTCAATTGCGTAGATGTGTTTGCTGTTCCGCTCGCGCTTGGGTTGGACTTCCTGACAGTCCGTCCAAAGTCAGCGTAAAGATATGAACTGAAAATTGCGCGGACTTCGCGTTGCAGCCTAAAGCAAGCGTTACACATTGCGACCAGAGCAATCAATCGCTGGCACATCACAAGAATCGTTGGCACTAAGTGATACCACTCGAAACTGACACCTGGCTAACGCTAAGTATCCTCTCGCTCCCATTCCCGTTTTTTGTCAACCTTGTTGCTTCGAAAGGGCATCGAGTTAGAAATTTGACAACATTTGTGCCAAAAGAGCAAACTGCATCATCATATCTCAGAGGACAAGGCACAGAGTAGAGGCAAAAAAGAAGAGAACAACAGCCGTACGAAATATTAAAGAAGTTTGATAATACTATTACATAAAATTGACGTGGACACATCAGTGTGACCATCAAATGACGGTTCCCTAACATGTCTTTCTATGAAAACAACGTTACCTTAGCTGACGCAACTTCGGAGTCTGAACATGTTGTTGAACCACTTTCGAGCTCGACACCACTGTCACTACCAGCCTGCAAACGTAATACAAAATACACACTAGAAAACCAGAAATAACTTCGATACATGAAAAGAACATGTGTAACAGTACATCGGTTTGTATAGAGAGGGATGTATTCATGGTTTGCTGTACTGAGGGCTGATCTCTGAGAGACGTTCCTCTGAGCTTCATAGCCGAGGCATAGGACATTGTTTGCCGAGGTGGAAGCGGTGCAGGAATGAGCTCCTGAAAAATCTATCCAACAAATATATGTGCTGATAATCAAAATCAAGTCCTACATTAGTATTCGGACATTCCTGAGGGAGATCGCTCCCTGAGCTTGTGGTTGTAGTATCATCGCGATCACCGAAGTGGCCAGATATAACTGAAATGTAGTGTAGGTTCCATTTGTAAAACATAAGCATCGGATTAATAAGTATCAGAACATATCAAGCACATGAAAACAAACAGGTTAAAAAAGTTCAGTCATAAAATAAAGGCTGTGCAAAAACAGCTCAAAATTGAAGGCATAAAACTGAAGACGGATGAACGTATACAACTTGCTCAATACTGACGACATCGTGACCCGCTAACGGACCACGGGGGGGGCTCCTAAATCATTTCTCGTATGTACCCCAAAACGGGGCATCGCCGCTGTTGTCATCACGCTGGATAAAACATTTTGGTCAGGGATGGGGGAATCATTGACCAGGGAATGAATAGTGACTGATAAGGCAGCTGATGGAATAAGCAAGCCGCTAAGAATGTGGGTAGGTCGCAGGGCTAGCCCTATCAAAGTTTTGCAATGACATGATTGCGATAACACCACAACGGATATACAGGGTGCGCCAAAACTACTTGCTCAAATTACAGCGGTTGTTCCGTTGATACTTCTAAGCGATAAGCGAGCAATTGGTGGTCAGCCTTTTGGTTACCACGTCCTCTATCAGTGCTTTGAATCCTACTTCTCAGCGCCTACGTTTTTCAGGATGCATGGACTTTATTTCTCCCGGATGATGACTACTCAGTTGAACGTGCTTGGTCCCACTGCGGAAACTACAACCAAAGTACTATTAGTATGTGGCATAACTGTGGAGTTTGTCATCAAATGAGAAAAGGACTCCGAAGCTATGAAATACGCAGGATCGTTAAACACACAGCTGCCAACTATCCACGAAAATGGTTTAAGAGTGGACGCAGATGTGGGGCGGCCAAATCGCGACGAGTCGCTAACATACTCGGTCAAGAGTAAATAAAAAAAACATCTTTCTAGGAGTGTCATGTTGCGCGAAGGTCACTTCATTGCTCCAGGTCCAAAATGGTTCGGTTTCCGGTAGTACCTGAAATTCGGTGTCCCACAGGTTTATTTAAGCAGGACTCCAAGTTAAACAGAGCTTTATCTGGAAGGGTGCGCGACTAAATTCTCAATCTACTGACAGAATCCCACAATGGATTCGGGAAAGCGACGTGTTTCAAGCTGCGGCGTGCAACACTAGTTGGTAGATCGAGGTGATAATTCGCACCCGCAAGAAACACGGTGTGGTTTCAAGAGGAGAGAAAGCCAATTTTTTGCCGTTTCGCGCGGAAACAGTCTTCACTGCCAGGACCTCAAGTCAACTCATGATCAGCTGTGCGCGCTGACGTCTGCAGCGAAATTTTCTGCGCTGCGGAACGCGAAAAAGTCGCTTCTGTGCTGGTGAACCACATCCCGAGAACACCAGCCCTGGCCTCACCAGGCTCAATGAAGGTCAATCAAAGTACTTTCTCAAAAGAGGTAAAATAGTTTCGTGACTTGCGATTCTTTGAGAGAGAGCAAGGACCTGCGGGGTGTAAAAACATCCACGCAGCGCGGCCCCAGAAACGAACCTGCTCTACGTTTAAGAAGAAATTAGTTTGGAGCACCTCCGCGCCACAGTGGACGACCTCATCTCACAGCTAAAGGCTGAAGCTCGGTTCAAAAGTGACACTTTGAGATTAGAGCCGGGTTTGGTAATGGTATTTCGTTCGTAAACTTTTGGCTAGAAAACGAGTCCGTAATTTATTGTTTTACAGTTCCTAAAAGGGCGAAAACTTGAGCAAGTAATTTTGGTGCACCCTGTAAAAACACCTATTTACGCATTCACCACAGTGAATGCGGTTGCGCGTCTCAATTTCAGCCGATTCTGGGGCAGCTTTTTTTGATTTTATGTGGACATTTTTCATATTTCAGAACAGTGTGCATGCATAATCTCATCCGAAAACTGTGCGTCAATCACCAGTAGTGAAATTATTGAGGAAGTTTTGATGATTGTGAAAAAAATGAAAATATGCCGAGGTACACGCACAATGGGCTGTCGTCAATGTGTTATAATAACACATTCGGTCATTCCACAAGGTGCTGCAGTGGAGAGCAATGGAGGGAGGAGTGGAGAATAAAGAGAAGAGGAGGAAGGCAAGGCTTACGCAGGAAGGGAGGTTCCAGTGGTTGCCGGGGGACCAATCTAGTAGCATGTAAACAGGTAGCAACTAATGGCAAAGAAATATAGTAGATCGAGGAAAATAGGCTCACCTGATTGAAGTCCCGTGAGAGACGGAAACGTTGGTAACAATCCCCAAACATCAGATGCATAGGTAAAGGATTCTCTCCGTGACTACAAATATGATTTCAATTATTGAGGAAATAACAAGATTGCTGTGATTCAAATTAACATGTTCAACTTCACTAAAAGACAACGAATAAAAAGAACACCAGAAAACGCCCAAATAACCCATAAAACGTTGCAAGTAACTATGTCAGACCTTCCACAAGAAAAAGATAATCGAGGAGGAGGCTTGCTGTTCTAGCAAGTACGACCCCTTCCTCCTAGTGCGCATTCGTCACACATTACTCACTCAATTGAGACACTGAACATGTCCCATATACTCTCAGTAAGCATTCCTTCAACTCTTATTGCCATCTAGGATGTCCAATGAGGATCAAACAATTGGTTTTTTGATCGAAGTAGAAGAAGCAAAGGCAGCAATTCCACGATGGCCATTTAAGGAAGAATGATGGGCGGCTCGATTGAGAAGAACCAATGAACAGTTTGCTACATGATGGGAACGAAGTAGGAAGTAATGTCAACTTGGGTCATTCGGCAAGAAAAAAGAGATCAGAAGACATACATACTCTCATTTTGAGTCTAAGGCATAAGAAAGTTCAGGGCTACCATTCACGGCTTGACGTCCTTGTAAGGAACACCTACCATGCACGCTCTGGTCTGAACTATGTTAACTTACGCTCTACTCAACAAACCTCAAATGCCAAATAGCTGGTAGGAGTGGACGATATTGAGGATGTTGACACATCACGCAATTTTGCACCTTGGCACCGTCTGGAACGTAGTCTAGTGTAGGTTTCCATACCGGAAACAGCGTCAAAAATCCGTCAACTCACGATAATGTACGTGCTTCTCTTTCTTCAACTAGTGGTTTGGGTGCGGCTTTCACGACTCCAAAGTTCAGTGTGGGCAGAGCATTCTTTGACTTACGTTTTTTCTTAGTGGAA
>MU870353.1:0-11417 GCA_036418205.1 Ostertagia ostertagi | reverse complement strand
GAACACTTGGCTACACGATGGGAACGAAGTTGGAAATAACGCTCACTTGAGTCATTCGACAAGAAAAAAAAGATCAGAAGACATACATACTAATCTCATTTTGAATCTAAGGCATAAGAAAGTTCAGGGCTACCATTCACGGCTTGACGTCCTTGTAAGGAACACCTACCATGCACGCTCTGGTCTATGTTAATTACGCTCTACTCAACAAACCTCAAATGCCAAATAGCTGGTAGGAGTGGACGATATTGAGGATGTTGACACATCACGCAATTTTGCACCTTGGCACCGTCTGGAACTTAGTCTAGCGTAGGTTTCCATACCGGAAACAGCGTCAAAAATCCGTCAACTCACGATAATGTACGTGCTTCTCTTTCTTCAACTAGTGGTTTGGGTGCGGCTTTCACGACTCCAAAGTTCAGTGTGGGCAGAGCATTCTTTGACTTACGTTTTTTCTTTAGTGGAAGAGCAGGTAATCCAGCTGCCAAAGCGGCTTCACGTTGCGCTTCAGCCTTTTCACGTTTCTGCAGAATAATTATAAGTAAAGGTGACGGCACAGTTAACTGTCATTGAAGCTTTCGATAGTAAGTACCTGACAATACCACAAAAAGAATATCGTAGAATATTACATACAGATCGATCGTCAGCAGCCAGCTTGTCCATTTTTGTAATCCCAAGTCCACAACGGCATCGACAAGCCTGCAATCGTGAATGTAAACAATTCATCGAGATAGCTTCATATTCCTTTAAGAGGTTTTTGGCCATATGAATATATGCTGAAGCTCGATATATCCTTCATGCTTCAGGATGGAAATATTAGACTTCACCTTTGCGATGAGGGATTGACCTTTTTGGACCCAAAGGTTGTTTCGCCTCATCGTCGGAGTCCATCCTTTTGCTGACCCTGAAGAAGTGCTTAAAATGGTAGCTTTTTTGTCTTTTTTTAAGTAAATCGGAAACATTAATGATAATTGGATGCTGTAGTTTTGGTGGTGGAGCTGCGAGCTTTTTTTCAGCAAGTGAAATGCTAAGGTAATCTACGAAACTTAGTAGACCAAATACAAGTAGGACCACATTCTCCTGCAAGACTGACTGGTCCGAATTAAGGGAACACTTCATTCTGTATGCGCAACGCATGTCTGCTAAGATCATCATTGTAAAAACATGCGAAACTCGTATTCAGAATTCCCGTATACGGCAGGGTGACTGCTTCCCCTTCTGATATTGTATGACTGATTGAGGGATTTTGCACCGTGGTGCGCTGCGCATTTCTTGTTCATCAGAAAGTGTACCTATGGAGCAAAAATCCACTCTTCCATTACGTCCTAGTCTACTGATCGTTTTATCTCTGCTCTCCAAATATGAATGCTTATGGTCGACTCCCTCGATGAGTGGTTCAATGCGTGATCCACCATCACGCACTACGACGTTCCAAGCGCACCCATGGCTCCACCCTAACTTATTCTGTATCACAAGAAGTGGTTTTCGAAGTCTTTTCGGGACTAAATTGCCATGCATGGGACTTTGAGCAATGTCTTCAGTGATCCAACAAACGGCTGGATTGAAGAAAGAAATAGAACAAGCTTCCATTGAGGATTCATGCAACACCTTGTGGAGACGATGCGAAGGCAAGAACGAGATGGTTACATGGTAGCGTTGGAAGCATGAAACCTTAGTGGGAGTCCTACGCTGACGCCCGGTTGCCATCTCATGACATGGCGAAAAGGTCTGCTCGTGGGTGTGTACAGTTTTGTACAGATAGCACATAACCTTTGCCTAAGAAATCCGAAGGTTCGGTAGCAATTGATGCAAAGCTCCTTTACTACATCCTCTGATATAATGATCATTTTTCGAGAGGACACACCAATAGACCTACAGAACGACAGAACGACAGGCAAGTGGTTTCCACAACAAAGGGCTGACTAGACCAGCTGCCTGTAGAGATAAGATTATAGGGTCGCATTAGGTGAACGGGTGGCACCGTTAGTCTAAAGTGTCAATTACGGGAGACCACTCGCCACCTACGCTCACTGGCCTGTTGGGAGGGCCTTGCTAATTGCGCTAGGTCGTTTGCTGACGTCTCCCCTTAGACTCTGTCTCGAACAATTGATCAATAAACTTCATCAACTCCAAGCTGCGGAACAAAAACAAAATAAACGAAACTAAATTGGAGAACTCAAAGCGCCCCTGTCGAAAGCTATGTGACCCACGTTGTCACTTAGCAAGAAAAAATTTTTCATGAAGACATTTCAATCTCAAACCTTTTCCTTTGTGATAGGTTGAATAAATCCACATAGTGTTCTTAGTATGGCGGAGAAAACCGCATTTACATTTATGTTATTAATGGATTTTGGTGGAACTTACAATTAGCACACCTCTTGGAGTGGGGGTAAGAAAATACAGCAGCAAAGATTTCCTGTTGACTAGAAATCCAAACCGGGTGCTCAAACTTGCTTACATATTGACAACATTCTTGTCTTGTTTCAGTTACGTTTCAGTATTAACTTTGGATTTCACATTTTCACTGTCACTTTTGATTCCGTGAGGGTTTTCACCACTCTTTATAATTTGAGCGTGAGTCACTTGATTGTTGGTCACCAGCATCGTTGAAGTAAAATTTGAACTTCAATCTCTATCAGCGCTCCTATAAAACAAACAAGCAACTGCTCGTAATTTGGGAAGATGCTCTAATGAGAATGTGCAAATTTTGCGCAAAGGGGTGTGAGTGATCATGGCTCTAACATATTTCTTTTCGAAGATATACATTTTGAGCCATTAGGATTGAAGTGGCGATTCTCGATGTCCTGGCAAAGTCATGCGCCGCCGCAAATTCCATGCTAGAGTTCGTGAAGCATGCGCTTTTGGATGAATGCGTGGAACTGGGACGAGTTTAGAATTAGCAAGTTCCTAAAAATGATTGCTTCTTGAAATGTTTCAGAGCTTGCAATGTGCAAAGGGAAATGATTCAAAAGGAAAAAAATGGGCTGCACGACGAATAACCCCAGTAGGGTATGGCTCGGGAACAGAGCATATTTAAAAAAAAAACTTGAGGAAGGCTTCGCAGCTTGGATGGAAAACTTTCCATCCAATGTATAAACGGAGCCTTTTGAATCGGGTGAACTTAGATTGTATCCGCGATCCTAGATGCTGTGTCAGAGGTCAGCACGCAGCTCATTAGTAAAGTCACCCCGCAGGCGGATTGCTAGTGAGGATATGTAGCAGTGTGAGTGGTGGATTAAGACGTTCATTTTTGACTAAGTTCCCTCTCCGAGCGTGATTGCCTATCCCAACACTGAGCGAAGCACTGAAGAGCAGATGAGGCCGGAGAGAAGTTCACAAAAGTATCTTGGTGTGATATAATGACAACAGGGTTTACCAAGTTGGCCGAGCAGGACTCTCTGTTTCTTTGCAATCTTGGACTCTCCTACTATAGTGTTCAATTTACTGATCGTCTCAATGAATCGGACTGCTCTGTAGAGTGAGTTGCCATTTCTACGTTTTCAGATTTCCCGTACGCAGAAACGCAGCAGCGATATGTCCCGTTCGTCAATATTCCTTTCAAACACCCGTGGATATACGAATCTGCTCCAAAAAAATCGCGGAGAACCGGACAACGGTGCTTATTCCTAAGATTTCATTACGCTCCAACTCACCGGTTCTTCTACTACTCTGCCAATGTATAACTATGTATCTGCTCCTGCGGTTTAGTTGGCATTCGGTTTGCTCGAGTCGCGCGATTCGGTTGGATTGATTTGCCGATGCGCGATTTTCGCGATTTGCGCGACGGGTCACGGAAATCACAAGTGCCCCATCCATCACAATGACCGTCGCGTGGGACAATGGCACCCAATGGTGGGTGCCACCCTAAAACTTTCTTCTTTACCCATTTAAAACGTTTTTAACATATCAGTAATTATAAGCGAGCTCCGATGTGCCTATGTTTAGCATATTTTGCAGAAATGTTTGTTACTAGCTAATTTATATGAAATTTTAGGGTTGGCACTTCGCTCGGCGAGTATTAATTAATGTTTTACATTATTAAGCTTAAGGTGAATTACAGATCAGGACCCTTACGTCTTTTCACAGTCTTGAGACACAAAGAGGAGTTTGAACTATATCAAAGTTTTCAAACACCATCCCTTTGAAATCCGAGATTTCTTTCCAAACTTCCACTTTTAATTCCAACAACACATGATCATAAAGCTTAAGACTGCAGTCATATTTCGTTTACTGTCATAGTCAAAATTTTGATAGAAAAACTGCTTTTAGGGACAATTTTGCCCCATTTTGTGCGAGAGTTGGGCGCGCCAAAAAGAGGCGTGGTCCCACGAGCACGCTACGTGCAAATCCGCATTGTCGTCAAAGGGTTAATGGAGACTGCTCATGATTTCCACTTGTTTCATATCCAGTGTTTCAATTGTTCAAATGGGGCACTTGCAATTTTTGTGATTGGTTTGGTTTGATTCCTAAAAAAAATAGGAACGATTCAAGAGCATTTCAATGAACTAATAGACATTGAACATGAAACAAGTAGAACCACAAACATTCGTCTTCCAATCTTTACTGCCAAGCAGAATTCGCAGCAGGATTAAACAACACCTCGCAGTATTCATCGGGCACTTCCAACTCCTGTGATCCATCGCAGGTTTCGCGAAAATCGCAAGCGCAAATCGCGAAAATCGCGCAAATCGCGAAAATCGCGCAAATCGCGAAAATCGCGCAAAAAATCGCGATCGGGACTATGTATCTGCCCCTTTTGTAGATTTCCTTGATGCGCCGATGGCAAACAATAATGCATGACTAATAAGGGACTAACTATGGTGTGGCTGGTCAACACAGAAACCTCACCTACTCCCCGAGCGCGCCTCTCTACGACAATTGGAGAGTATGAACCCTATAGTTGGGAACTCAAATACTTCGAGGTGTTCACTCAGCACCTGAGCTTGAACGGGCATGGATTACTCCCGATCATGCCATTTCAAAGCAGCTGCTCCACCTTACCAGCAGCATAAAGGCAGCTTCATTGAAAGATAGTGATCACGACAGCGGCGGGGGGGGGGAGCGGTGCGGTTTTGATGGCGTCGTTGACTGTCATGTGAAAAAGCGCTGAGGCGGTGCCAAACAGGTCAGCGTTACTGAGAATCTAGGGTGTCGATGAATGATTCAATGACGTTCAAAACGTTGATCGACGCCCTCAGCTATTATGATCACTTGCCTTCAAAGCCCTAAGAATTTTTCCGCAGCTGTGTCCAGTTCCTTCGCAACCAGCTTTACGAAGTAGAACGCTAATACAATATACAACACCGAAATACGTCCAAACCGGAACAGTCACTTTCAAAGTTTTAGAATGAGTTGTCTGCCAACAGCCCCAAGTTCCATAGGTTGAGGAAATGCAACTCATGGAATCACATACAGTCTTTATCTTGAAGTCTGATTAGGCGTGTCTATGGATTTGGCGTGACCGTCGCCGCATTTGATAGAAGTCGTGCGGAGTAGGCTGCTTCTAAAATATATCGCTGTATATCAACAAATGCGTTGAGAAGATGTGGATCAACTCCTGCTTTGACAATCTTCGTCGCCTACGCACCAACATCGAGCTACGACGAGGAGGAACACGAAGTATTTTTCGACTTGAAGAAGGCCTTCGACTCTGTGGAGACAGAAGCGGTCATCGAAGCCTTGGGCAACCAGGGCGTCCCTACTCAGTACATCAAGATTCTTCGTGAGCTCTACAGCAACTTTACGACCAGAATCTCACCATTCTACAAGGAGGTCATCATCGACGTCAAGAGAGGGGTCCGACAGGGCGACACCATCTCGCCCAAACTCTTCAGCGCCGCTCTCGAGAACGTCATGCGTCAACTGGAATGGGAAGACATGGGAGTGAAGGTCGACGGCCGGCAACTACACCACCTTCGTTTTGCTGACGACATCGTTCTTATAACGCCGAACATCGAGCAAGCGGAGCGAATGCTGGCTGATTTCGACTGCGCCTGTGGTAAGGTTGGTCTACAGCTGAACCTAACGAAGACGATGTTTATGAGAAACGGATTGGTTCCTGATGCCCCATTCACGCTCAACGGAACGAACATCACCGAATGCTCCAGCTACGTGTACCTAGGTCGGGAAATCAATATGATGAACGATCTAGCTCCAGAGCTGAGCAGGAGGAAACGAGCGGCTTGGGGAGCGTACAAGAACATCGAGGGAGTAGTGAAGAAGACGAAGAACATCCGGCTCCGTGCCCACCTCTTCGATT
The DNA here is from genome assembly GCA_036418205.1 of Ostertagia ostertagi. Taxonomy (NCBI): domain Eukaryota; kingdom Metazoa; phylum Nematoda; class Chromadorea; order Rhabditida; family Trichostrongylidae; genus Ostertagia; species Ostertagia ostertagi. The sequence continues at coordinate 5,158 of MU870353.1, read as the reverse complement.
CCGCTGTCCTTCCTGCCCTAACCTACGCCTCAGAGACTTGGACTCTGCGCAGGCAGGACGAGCATGCGGTCAGCGTTATCCAACGCGCTGTCGAGAGGACGATGCTAGGAGTAACCCTATACACGCAAGTGCAGAGGGAATCCGGAGTGCCGAACTACGCCAACGATCGAAGATCAGGGACGCTGCCGTTTTCGCCAAGGAATCGAAGATAAGGTGGGCCGGACACGTCATGCGATTTTGCGATGACCGTTGGACCAGAGCGGTTACCGACTGGATCCCTCGGGACGTCAAACGAACACCTGGACGACCGCCGGCCCGATGGTCAGACTTCTTCACGAAAGCTCTGAACGAAAGGAATGAAGGACTCGTGTCCCTCGAGCGAGGAGGGTCCACTGGACAACTCTTGCACGCGACAGGGACGAATGGAGACGTTGCTGGCGCCCGCTCGAGCAATTCGATGATCAACGGGACGACAGGTGATACAGGTGAATCAACAAAGTACAGAAGCAGCTTATCCACACGACTTTCTATCAAGTGCGGCAACGGCCAACTCAAATCCATAGACACGCCTAATCAGACTTCGAGATAAGGACCACTATTATCTAGCATTCATTCTAAAAGTTGCTCATAGCGGAGCTGCTGCTCAATGATAACCATTTCGAGATAAGCAAAATAAGGAAAGGAACCCGAAGTTTCTCGATTGAGCATTTCATCACTTGAAATCGCATGAAAGACGATTTAGAAAGAAGAATCAACTGACCGAGACCACCTATCACTTTGATTAGATGATCTTCAAACGCCTCGAAACACCTCTGGTGCAGTAAGACGTCAGCGAAAGGGCACTTCTCGTTCGAACACTCCATTCTCACTCCGTCAGCTCCAACTGGTAAAGGTGTCCCTGAATGTTGCCAAATTCTACCAATGAACAATATTTTGGCGCTCATGGCAGTGGGGTTCAAAACAGGGCATTCAAAGACCGCTGGTAGGTAGTACTAGGACGCCCGGGATAGGGAAGAAACGCCACAGAGAACAGAAACGGCTCACATCTTCCTCCAAAACCCATACTTTTTAAAGCTTAGCTCCAAATATTGTAAGTGGCTCACTCACTTGCATGCCCCCCTCCCCAACGACATGAGCGCCAATACCCTGACCATACGCATTGTATATGAATTAGTGACACATTGATCACCTATGAAGCAACGTATTGGATCGGGTACCGGACACCCATAGACTTTCGTCACAGAAGGGGTTGGTTGTACCGAAGCCGTTGGTTTGCTGTTCTTCTCCTTGCCGCGAGCTCTGTCATGTTTGCGAGCTGAACCCATTGGTGAATCTGTAAACAGTTCTCTAGATTACTGCAGGCTGAAAAATCTGACAACCACGAGAGAAGAATCTGATCCCACGAGGATGTTTCATGAATGCAGTAAATTACAATAAGCTACGACTAAAAAAAGCTTAGGTAGAACCCACATTTCACTGAACAATCAAGAAATGAAATGAACCACCTGAACTCTGAGGAAGCGAATGTCGAATAAACAGTGATATTATCTATCGAAAGCTTAAACGAAAACATGAAACGGATGAGAAGGGTAACAAAAAGGGTATGCGAAAAACAGATATCGATTATTAGCGCGCGCGAATTCAATGCCCATTTTACCACACGAGAGGGTCGAGGTATGAACAACAAGTCAATGGTATAATGGCCATCAGTGAGCCTTCCCCAGCGCTTTTGATTGATCCGGTATCAACGCGACAGTGACAAACTTGCACACTGATTATCAATGAGAGCAACCCAGGCCCTGGTAGTCGTTCCACGGCTGTCCCTTATTTTCGCACCCTTAACATGACGTGGACGTTCCAGCGTTTCAAATTTAGTTAGTAGGAGCACTGATTCAAAAATTACCAGTCGATCAAGTCAGATCCGCTAATACACTTGATGATCCATACTAACTGGCAAAGTTCAGTTAGCAGCCCAATCCGGGCGCTAACATACAATTAGCTGGGAGGGGGTGGGAGTGGAATTTCGACGGGTTACTTGAACTCTTCCTTTAATCCGCCTCAATTCCATCTCTCGTCTGCACTCTCTCGCCTTATCAGCGGCTCATGGCCATTGTGATCTCATACATTCGCACTTTTGCCACACTGTAGTCGGCTCTCCCAACCTGGAGTTCCTCCCCTACAAAGCTTTGCGGTGCTCTCACCTTCTTTCTGGCACTTCCGAGCAGGGTGAATATCGCTTGAGGATTCCTCAACGGCACGTCGAGGATTCTCTGCCCGATCAGAGACGATCTCTCGCGCGGACATTCACACTCGCCATGCCGTGCCGTCTGTGCTCTCCGCGCGATGTTCACTCTCGGCACTACTCTCGCATGGTAGAGAGCTATGGTCGAGGATTTCCTCGACCGTTATTCACCCTGCTCTAGCCGGCCAGGCTCTTCTCTAATCGTATATGCCCCTCGCCATTAGTTGTAGGACCATGGGAGAAAGTTAAAGTAAGTCTAAACGGGGAGGCGGGCCACGTGCGCGGTGCGGAGCATTTTCGCGCCTTTAGTCAAAAAAGAGTGGATTAGCCAGCCGAGAGAGGATGGGGGAGGGGAGAGGAGTATCAAAATGGAAGGTGGTGGGACGAGTCAGTTTAAGAATATGGGAGTGAGGCGAGCCACTTGACATGAAAGGGTGCATTGTGCGAGGGTGATCACACAGATAAGGGAGCGGGGTGGCAGACGAAGCGGGCGTCCTGCTCGTCTGCCGTTCGCTTAGCCTGCTTTATATAATTTGCGCCTGTGACGTCGCGATCCTTGTGGACGGTGCGGATAGAGTGAAGAGTATGACACCACTGGCGCATGACGCGTACAGTTCATATCCGACTGTCTGATTAGGCGGTTCTACGGACTTGACGTAGCTACGCGCACTTGACGGAAGTTCGCCGGCGGATAATGCCGATTCCCAACATACTTCGCTGCTGAACTAGTGTGGCCAGGCAGTTCTCAGCTTTCTAGCTTCTTCCAGGGGGACTTCAATAATGAAGAGGTCTATAAAAACGTTCAGAGTCGACAAAACCAGCGTCGCGAAAAATAGATCCGCGAATTACCCAAAATAGTCCAACGGGACGATTTTTCGGCTCCGTAAATTTTGAAGAGTTCAAGTATTCTATAGAAAGCTCCAACCTTCTTGTTTTATCCCAGAGGACAAGAATTGCAAAAGGTTGAATCTCACGAAAGTTATAGTCATTGAAAGCCAAAAAACCCGGTTGTGCACAAAAAACGGTCCAACGGGGTGAATATTCTATAGAACGGGTGATTTTAAAGAAATGGAACATTACAAAAGTTTGAGTACTTTTTAGGGTGCTAAGTGGGGGGGGGGGAGGGGGAGGGAGACCACGCGGCGGCGCGGCGCTCTGTTCGTCTGCTCCTCCAAGGCTTAGTCCAAGGTACAGTTACTATTTCGTCACCACGTGGCACTTTCGAAATACGCGCCATCGAAAACCCATAAGATGTCGGTCAGACTCGGCGATTGCATCGCGATGGACCAGTGCCGGAGCGACGCGATCGCTCCACCGCTTGTACATCGCGATGCAGTCGCTCTTGCAATGTGCACAAGCGACGGGCGATTGGCCCCGCTCACATCGATGCAGTCGACATCGGTATCGATCGCTTGCACTTTTGGCAGCACAATCGCGATGCAATCGCTTTCGGCAGAGCGATTGCATCGCGATGGACAAGCGATGGAGCGATCGCGTCGCTCCGGCACTGGTCCATCGCGATGCAATCGCCGAGTCTGACCGACATCTTATTAGTCCTCGATGGCGCGTATTTCGAAACTGCCACGTGGCGACGAAATAGTAACTGCCCCTTGGACTAAGCCTTAGAGGAGCAGACGAACAGAGCGCCGCGCCGCCGCGTGGCCCCCCCCCCCCAACCCACTTAGCACCCTAAAAAGTACTCAAACTTTTGTAATGTTCCATTTCTTTAAAAATCACCCGTTGGACCTTTTTTGTGCAAAACTGGTTTTTTTGGCTTTCAACGATTATAACTTAATGATGGTACTGCCGCGATGGCTAGAGCACAGACGATTAGAGAACGGGTGAATGCCCTAGGACTAAGCCTTGGAGAGGAGAGGGACCCGCGAGAGAGCGCAGAGGCGGTTTAAAGGGCTGAGTTCAAGTAGTCCGTCGACCGAGAGGAGAGGGGTCCGCGAGAGAATGCAGAGGCGGTTTAAAGGGCTGAGTTCAAGTAGTCCGTCGACCGAACTTGAAGCACCGTCGACGACAAAAACAACCTCAAAGAATTCCAAATTGGGAGGTCAAAAACAATCAGAGCGAGTAACGAGATATCAACTCGAAGACCAAATGAAGACGAGGTAAAGTCTGATTCCGACCATGGGTGGTCGAGTAGTGTGATGATGAAAGAGGACACAGATACGAGATGCATTTCGTAATGCCCTTTCGTTTCACCCAGGCGCACGATCATCCCGCTCTTACGTGACTACACTCTAGCTTGTTTCAATGGCTTCGTGTCAGGATCAGCTCTTCTGAATTTTTCCACCTCTTTCTTCGAAGCTGAATCAGGTCAGTCCTCTATCCATCAGTGCTCTATTATTTTGCGAAAGACCTTTTCTGAAGGTTCGGAGAGTGACCTGGCCGTAACCAGAGAAAATTTGTCAAAGGCAGGTCGTTCGATAAATTGGTCGTTAGCTGGAAATGAAAGTAGGGATGTTGAAAGGTGGAACATGGAAGAAGGATGTTTCGGCAACGGCCTAAAACTTGCTGAACGGAACCCTAGTTTTCCCCAATGAACCAGATCGCCATGAGCGCGCGCTTCGCCCACGAAAGCGCCGTTCCGTTGTGGGACCGACATCCCCCATGGCAGGCACATTTGCCCTTCTTCAGAATCCAATTAAGCGCGCTATCTACCTCTAACTGGAGGGGTGTATGTCAAGAGACTCGTCCCGATCGCCGCGCTACTGGTCGTGGCTGCGGCGGTCTAACTGCGGTGGACGAGTTTCTGTATGCATCATTCGGATTTGAATGTTGGGAGACGCCAAGCAGGTCCGTCGCTTTAACATCCATCAATGCGCGGATAGTTTCAATTCGCCGAACCTTTCTTCTTTCCGCGTTTTTCAATATTGCGGTAGTGAACTTCGAAAACAAAATTGTCCC
>MU870352.1:11014-30777 GCA_036418205.1 Ostertagia ostertagi | reverse complement strand
TTGTAATATTTATTGTGGTTCGTACAAATGCCCCGTATCAGTGGCTTTTCGGCTATTTATAGCCAGCCTGCTGATACGGGGGGACAAACGACCCCCTATCAGGGGTCAAAAGGTCGAAGGGTCACGCAGAGCGAGACACGCCCCATCCTATATGAAGAGCTGCAAGAATGTTATCTTACTAACCAGACACCAACTTAAAACCATAGAGTCGAACATAGTAGAGCTTTGCTCTTCTGCTGTATTTGATATACACGTGACGCATCTCCTCTTCAGCACGTCTTTTCTCGGCCTGAAACAAATGCGAATAACTATTGATGTCCATAAGATCTGTACCAGAAAAGCCACTCTGTCACAAAGTGGGATAAACGCTGAAGAAGAGAAGGTGATGAAATATGCGGCCTGTCCACTGTCCGTTGCACTAGTTTTGAAAGTAAGGTCTCGTGAAAAAATGATAAACAACCGCGTTGAATTACTCCCTTTTGATTCGCGCCATGCATTTACGTCCATTCAGAATGGTAATGGCATTTGAGTGCGGCTCGATTTATACAGTACCTCAGGGGGCGGTGCATGAACAGTTCAGTCTTTTCATATTCCATACGTCATCACCCGGCCGTATGCCCTGGGGCCGGGTTCAGCAAGCCCGAACTCGGGGACGGGTCCCCAAATTGGGGCTTGCTGCACCCGGCCCCAGAAGACGGAGGGGTTGATGACCTAGACAGCGTGCGATCTTGAATTTGACCGCTGGACAGCCTACATGTTGCCGGGGCCACTTGCCACTACTCCGCCAGAAGCACTCATATTTTCTTCATATTGTCGAGTGTAGGGATCGAATAACGTACCGCTATTTCTTCATCGGTCTTCGTCGTTAATACGACTCCACCAGTACTTTTCTGAAAAAAAAAACTCCGGAGTTTGACGGGATTTTTTGAAGCTCTGGAGATCACTGGCTAGTAAACTTACTGTGATTTCTGCCGATGAGGGTTTTATCCTTACAGAAATGATGTACTGTTCCTGGAAAAAGCTGTGGATGAGCCTACCGAATGTGACATAAACGAACTAGGATTCTGTTCGATGCAGATCTTGATCTCCTCCAAGTGCCTTGAATAGATCATGCAGCTTTTCACAAACTTCATAATCATGCATAAATCATGGTATACGGTAGTTCTTTGCGACAAATTGAAATATTCTATGAAATACCTCCGAATGTTTTCACCGCTTTCTAACCCCGTGCCAGATCTAACAATTCGCAAGTTCGCATAAAGGGATCCCATTGCAGTACTATGAAAAGCCTATAAGCGGATTGCTGCCGCCAAAAAGGGGGCCGTGCATTCCCTCATCTGGTCAGCACATAAAACCCAAGATAGCCGCACTTTTGTATTCGAAGTCAAGCGCGGTATGCTTGCAGGCACTAGACCATACAGCTTAGCCCAATGCATACCGCTCGAGGCATAAGTCACGGTAAGCATTAGCCTTAAGCGGATGCCTGACGCCAAAGCCTAACCTTAGCTTCAATGATCGCGCAGCTCTGGTGACCTGACCTAAGGTAGAGAACTGAACGTCGTCCCTGCAAAAGCAGGGTTACTCAAATCAAGCTTCATACCCAAAGGTCTCATCGAGTTACGATAGGTCCTCTTCTGACGCTACTAATGAAATCTCGCGATGCGAAGGATGTGCCAGTTACTGCATAATGTTCTTTCAGATCTACATAATTTCCTCCCTCCAGTTTCATAATACGCTTCCCAGAATCCTTTTTACACAAAACTGATTGATTGCTTACTGTGACCGTCGATCTGCTCTCCGCCCGTACTGCTTGTCGCACGAGAAAGTCACCAACTCTTTGTAACAATGGGGCCGTCTGCAAAAGGAATTCATTAAATTTGCACAAATTCGACTTATTAGATGAAGAACGTGCTAATGAGGCAGCTAACTATCTGGTTCACACCAGGATTTAGTGAAAAAACCTCATCATGTCGTCCGCTCGCAACCACGCGCATTGCTATGGCAATACGTAAGGCCATAAATGACTGTGGAGATGCAATTTCCAAGCTTCAGCTCTTTTGAACACTCTTAACCGCTGTTTCAGTCTTTTTTTAGGGCTGTTTAGATTAAATTAGACGGGGTTCCGCTCACTCCTACAACGAGGTGAAGAGAAACCGCAGCCCCCAACTGGCAGGTAGTGGACCTACGCAGTCCTGTTTTTTTTTGTGGAATATAAGTCAAGTAAAAGATTGTAAAGCTGACATTTAGACGGTATTTTTGAGGCGCAATTTTCTACCCCATAGGACGAACCCCACACCGGCCCTCACTAGGGTCAACCGTCGCCGCTCGCACTTATCCAAAAATTTGCGCGATCCCACTATTCGACCATCCGTACTTGAGCTTCCAACAGTAGCGACCCTTCCACCTACCCGGGCGCCACCGCTCTCATTAAGGGCTTTTTTATAAGTGTGATGTGACATGAGGACCTGTTCATCACCTCCTAACTTCAGTCACTTCTTCCTCCAAGCCGGGCCCGTCCAACAATAAGCGAGAGGGTGGGGAGCAACATTGCTATGAGGCGGAGGCAAATCCATCCAATGTGTGTACTTCACTCCATAGTGCAATAACCTTCACCCCTGACATAATCAGAACTCCCCTCGTTGGGAAAAATAGACAACGATGGTGTGACGGACATACCTTACACCAAAACAACTCTTAGATTAGCGCCATTAACGAACGCACGGCATTTGTGCAATGTCTCCATAAAAACGTTCGTGAGTTTTGAAGAACGAAGCCAATTTGTTCACACTACACACTACAGGTAACCACAAATCAAAAGTGATCCGTAGTGTACGTATATCCCTGACAGATGCAAACCCTAACACCGTAACGACTCTGTGGTACTTGTAGCTGATACCTGAGTTTCTATCACGACTAGGTCCTACACTATTTACGAGAATGTGTGCGAAAGCCAATCTGAGGTCTTCTGAGCCATTTTTGTCGGCGACACGCCTGACGAGAAGCCGTGATAAGAGAAATTTTCCGTTTCCTTATCACATACACCTGTCCAAGAACTGCCTTGTCTCCAGATTGCGCCTTTACGCAAACTTGCCCCGCACTCACAACCACAAACGTCAGAATGGACCAATTTATCTAGAATTCGCTAATGTTTGTGCTTTGAACATCTAGCTTTTGCCAACATATCACCATCACGAACCGCTATGGGTATGTCGCTTTGTCGTATGTATGGACTTTTGCCTCCCTTCAAGAGCTTAGCCCGTACAGCCCATTCCGGTCGCACCACCCGGGGGGATCCAGTTCGACTGCAGTAAAAAAACAATTCTTAACCCTTTGACGACCGCCGTTATGAATGCGTCACTTCACTTCTTTCTAAATTTTTTCATCAATAATCATTAACTCTCCAACAATTTCACTATTAGTAATTAGCGCATTATTCCGCGAATTCGATGATGTATTTGTGTAGTTTTGAAACATAAAAAATGCCAAAATAAACCCCTAAAAACGTGTCGCCACCGAGCGAAAGTGTGGCCCACCGGCGGGCCACACGGTCGTCAAAGGGTTAAAGAAAGTATAAGCGCAGTCTCTATTAGGTCCGCGTCAGATCCCGCGCGAGTGCATTCACAGTCAGCAAGCTTGCAGCCGGCTATGGGCGATGTCAGACTTTGCGAATCGCGCGATTCGCTAGCGTCCGCGGTCGCGTTGCGGTACCAGCCAATTGAGTGATTCACTGGCCGCGACGCGACCGCAGACGCTAGCGAATCGCGATTCGCAAAGTCTGACATCGGCCTAATTCCCATGCTCAACATCGCGCGTTGCTAAACTTGTGTATCGATTAGAGCCATACGTGGCTCCACCCACTCAGCGTCCCAGCTAGCGCTGGCTAAAACCACAGGAGTAACGTGTTCGCGGCTTGATCATCTGGTGCAGCCAGCTTCAAGTTCCTGGCTAGCGGTAATGGCCAGCTGCATGTTTAACTAGATTAGATACAGTCAAATAAGCTACGGTAGCTTTCAATTTTTCGCATAGTATTTAAAGCTCTTGTAACTATGTTGCCTTTTTACTGCAGTAATCAAGCCGTCGTCCTTTTTCAGCTTGATCTCCTTCTGCACTAGAAAATCATAGGCGCTACCGCAAGACACGGGGGCATGTGGGGGTGATGCACTTAAAATCGCGTCAGACATCTCCTTTTTGTTAAGAATGGGACTAAGCCTTAAGCAGGGGAGAGAAACCCCATGTTGCGTGAACAGATCTCGATCCAGGGTACGTGAGCAATCTTTGAATCCCTCGGAACTCCTATCCCTTCTAGGCCTAGTACTGGAGGATGCCTCCTTATCTTGCGATAGCACCAAATCACGTTTTCCTCTCGGCGCATCGATTAGAATTCTAACACAGCAGCATTCTTACCTGTTCCCTAGGCATGAAACCATGAAAAAAGTCCTCGTTCTTCACACTCGGTAACCCTCCAGCTTCTGAATCGCGAATTTTCGTGATCACTATCTTTTTTTCTTGGTACATGCGACTTTCTTTCGTCTTCGTTCGTTCCAATGCAGTTCTCTGCATCGTCACCTGAAACAAGGCCTGAGTGCGAGAACTTGCCGAAATGAGCTCCATGAAGTCAGAACGAACCTTTTCTTGCGACATCTCCACCGTTTGGCTAGGAATATATGAAACATCTGAACCACACCGTCAGGCAACCTTTGAGTCTTCTATTTGTCATGATAACTATGTTTACACTTAGCATTCACAATGATACAAATCATTTTTCCACAGTTGCACGTAATGCAGTAATTTACAATTCCTGTAAGCTTTTCCACATGCAGAAATGAACGAACAGGCTTCAGGAAAACTTCAAGGAGTGTTCATAGTTGGCGATCGTACGTGCGATAGGCGATTAGGCGAGTAGTCGATTAGGCGAGTAGGCGATAAGAGAAGGATACGTATTGATTTGTTGCTCCGCCCATTGAGCGATCGCCTAATCGCCTACTCGCCTACTCGCCTAATCGCCTAATCTATACGTTTTTTCCATCGCCTAATCGCCTAATCGCACGTACGATCGCCAACTCTGAACGTTCCATAATATCTTTGTGAGTTTTTTTTGAGAATCCATGCGACATGCTTCGATCCTTCAAAGAAAATCGTGTAAGTTGGAATGCTTATTAGACTAACAAAATACCAAGGATAGATAGCCAGTGAATATGGTTTCTGCTTAAGTTCAAAAATCCCATCTAATTGGAAGTGGTCGAAAGCTTCCTCTCCCTCTCCCGCCGGTGCTATACGCGCTACTCTCTGGCGACAGCCCTATCGGTGGGGGAGGGGAGATAGGTAGGTTGGAGAAAGCTTGAAGTTGAATTTTTGTAGATTCTGAAACTACATGAATCTCCACAGTTTGTCAAGGTTTTAGGAAGTTATGTTTTTTCTTGAAGAGTCCTGCCTCACGCTTCCCGGCCGGGGAATTGCTGCATATGGCTTAGGCCGATGTCAGACTTTGCGAATCGCGCGATTCGCTAGCGTCTGCGGTCGCGTCGCGGCCAGTGAATCACTCAATTGGCTGGTACCGCAACGCGACCGCGGACGCTAGCGAATCGCGCGATTCGCAAAGTCTGACATCGGCCTTATATTGCTCGGAGCACCGGTGCGTACTAACTCGTATAACTGCATTCGTGTAGCTGGTGAGGGGTGTATCAGCCCTCAAAAAGACCCGTTTCAGACCTGGGGCCAAAATTTTTGAAATCGGTCGAAAACCACAGTTCCCTCAGGAGGGCTTTCTGCAACAATCCCTGACACAAGAAACGGGGGGGGGGGAGGAGGCGGTCGCGCTGATTTTTTTTGGTGGATGTTAACGATCGAGTATTTTTTGATGGTCGGAAAGGTGGAAAAAAAGACGTCGTCAAGGACACCGTGAGGAATTTGAAAGGAATTTACGGCCATTTTTTCCTGACTAAATCTATAACTGTGAAAGAAGCATTCAATTGAGACTCCATGTTCCCGACATTCACAGTAACCATATCCATTTCGTTCGGTGGATTTCGATTTACCCTACGCGGGCGTTTTTGTACAAGGATCTGTGCATTCTGTGTATTTATTTTATTTATTTTATTGTTAAGTGCACTCTAAGGTGCGCTCCAACCCTCTGAACATGAAAACCGAGAACAAGATGAAGTGAATCATAAACGCAACAAAAGTATTGGCCGTTTATTCTATCAGATTCGAATACATCGGTGTATACCAAAAAACGTCGTAGTCGCAACACAATTTCACAAGTAACTTATATTCACAAGGAATTGGTACTTAAAGGCACGGAGCGCCAGTTTGTGTGTTGAAAAAGGGCCAACGCGATCACTATAAGGAAGTTTTGGGCCTCAGGAAATTGAAACTTGAAACTTTGAAATTGAAATTGCGCGGGCAAATATCGAGCTCGTAAGCGGCTTGGTAAGACCTTCCTCATTCCTCTGCATGACTGATTGGCTACCTCAGCTGCTGTGCCGCGCCTTCGACTCTAGCCGTTTTAGCGTAGGGGTTTCCATCAGCGACCAACTTTTCTGGCCATCTGCGTTTCACTGCATCCCAGATCGCCACAGAGGTTCTGACAACAAGTGATAACCAGTAACCAGTAATTTCGCACCAACCCACTAATTGTCTTCTTGCCCGTAGCTGACAGCACCAACCTTCTCCAACCCCGGGATTTTGTATCAGGTACTGTTTCTTGTGAAAAAAGGCAGCTTTCAAATCTGCAAAACCAATTCACCAAGCGTCTTTTCCGAGCCTTACTACTCCACCGATCTGAACTTGCCGATGTTCACTACAACTTCCCAAAAAATGCGCGCTACTGGTATCTTCACGTCAATAAGATCAGATGAAAATTAGGATGTGCTTCAGAGAAACAGAAAGAAAAGAAACAGTAGACAACCCATTTATTTGACAACTTTTTAAAAGGGAGATATTCACACGACTTTAAACCAACCAAACCAATACAATAATTCGACCCATATACAAAAACAAGTACCGAATCAACGAAATGATGCTTCACACGGTGTGCTCTGACACAATATTGACAGACAGAATACCACTGGGATTATACTACAGGAAGGGTACAATCACCTATTGGGATACATTCGAAAAATCCGAAAACCGCTCTTCATATCAATTCTAAGCAGCAACCTCAGACAGTACGTGTGTGATATGGCCTGCTTCACCAGCGAGACATCTCAGGCATACTTTTTGTGATTGCCGAACTTTCTTTTCTGAAAGCAGAATTCTGTGATGGCAGAAAACACAATTCACCCTATCCACCCTTCATTCTACAGCATCAGTAGAACTACATAAGGAAAACGGTGGACGGTGGGGAGGGGAGGGGGCATCTAAGCGATGACCATCAAGGGGCGGTATTCAATCCTTCCCCAGGGGATATATGCCCTCATTTTTTTGATTGTCTCTGATTCAATCCTCTGGGGGGGGGGGGGGACAAAAAAGGGTTGCGTCATAGGACCTAGCATACCTCTGTGTTTCTACCTGCCAGACAGTTAGAGCAGCGCGACCCCTCAGGGAAAAGAGTGCTTCATCAGTGGAGGGTAGTAGCGCTGCTCTAACTGTCTGGCAGGTAGAAACACAGAGGTATGCTAGGTCCTATGACGCAACCCTTTTTTTGTCCCCAGAAACACGAGCTGTGGCGGTCTAGAGCCGCAACCTCTTATTTTGTCCTCCCAGAGGACTGAATCAGAGTAGGGGATATATCCCCCTGGGGGAAGGATTGAATACCGCCCCAGAACATGCAGATACTTCAAATTGAAAAGCCTAAAGTCATATATACTCGTCCCCATGGACTTATTCTTGCAAAGCTAGTGTATACAGCACCAATTTGAGCGTTTACCAACCACAAGACTTCAGATTCAGCTTTTTGGTGTTACAAGAGCATAAAGTTCCGCAAAAGTACACTACTACAGCATTCTGGATGTCTTCGACTAGAAAGCCGCGTCGCGCGGACAATAGGAGTGTCAGCGGACGAGAGCAGCGTGTAGCCGCAGTGATTCGCGAAAGTATAATAGATTTAGCCAGTACATACTACATCGCAATAACGCGACGCTCGTCACCACATGCCTTCCTGTCGCGCGACGGGCCTCCTGTCGTATACCCGTTTCTTCCCTCCCTTTGAAAAGCTCATCCTTAATAATACACGAAGCATGTCCATACTATTTTGTCAATACTGTCGCGCGTTCACTAACAACAGTAGAGCGCCCACTTACGGTAAAGCGTAAACTGATGATGATGGGAAGAGGCAAAAACAGCGCACAGAAAACCAAAAGTTTAACCCATAACGGACGGCCAGTGTATTTTTGCGTGCGCCACCATGTGGCGCACGCCGCCACCCAGGGTAGGGTTTATGTAGGCTTATGTGAACAGCAGGGGTAAGACGGGGCTAAAGTAGGTGTCGGAGTCTCATCATCCGAAAAAAGAGATTTCCGTTGACGACAAGTTCGTAGCCCGCCTTTCCGCTCTAAAACTAGGGTGCAAAGAATGAATGGAAGCTGTAGGTGACATTATCGAAAAATGCGAAACAACAACCCCGAGCAAGGATGTGGCTATATTTAGGGGAAAGGGTCTCGGGACGTGCGAACCATGGGTAAGCCACCCATCAAATAATAAATTAAGATAAAATGTATGTAAATTTATTGTAGGTTTGTCAAAAATCCAGCCGTCCAGGTCCTGGGAAGATATGTTATTCCACATTGCTGAGAGTATATATGGGTATATTAAGATTGCTAGAAACATTCCAAAAACAAAAGAAATAGTCGTGCGCCACCTTGTGGCGCACGCCGTCCGTTATGGGTTAAAGAATACGAGATAAAGAATAAAGTACAAGAACTGAGATAACTCACCTACTGGCTTATACTCCCAGTTCTCTTTTTGCGGGATCTCACTAGCAAAGTCCTGTATGAGAGGCCTTTTGCGTGATATTGTTCTCTGGACATCCTCGAACATCTGTAACAGTGTATAGAGACAATGTATTAGATATAAATCAGGAGGCACACGATAGTCAAAACAGTACGTTTCCGCAGACTAAACCATTCCCGGTTGAGACACAGTGAAACACAGCTACTTGGTTGCTACGATACAGATTTCAAGGAGCAGCCATGCCATTTCGACTAAATATCGCGTCGGCTTACAATACACATAGGCCTGGCCCTCAATGGTAAGGCTCAGCAAAAAAACTCTATGAAGAGGAAAACTGCACAAACCGAGGAAACTCATACAAACGCTAGCGCACTGGCCTGCACATAGGACTTCTGAAGAAGGTATCTGGGCGGTAATCTTGAAACACAATCGTGTGTCTAATAAAGAGAAAGGCAAATACGTCTCAGGGATGACACCCTGATAAACGCACAATGACATTAGCCCCTATTGTCAAGGAAAATGTAACGCAACCGGAACAGTGTATAATGTGAGAACAATAGACGACAACAGGTGAAGAGGATAAGAAAGTGTCTGGCAACCATCCAATCCGAGTCGACAATAGAAAACAAACTGACAAAAATTTATTCGTGTTAAATAATATGAAAACCTGGCAAAAACGATCGAAAATTTAACTGAGCTATATGCATTTAAGGCATTAACATACCAAATCGCTTTATAGTCTGGTCGTCAAATGAGATTCAACGAGAAACAGCAAGTGAAAACGTATAGAACTGTAAATGTGAACACATAGTGTTAAGAAACCAGTTGCGCTTTTAAGGCGAAGTAACTAGATTATGAATCACAGAACAAACAATCACTACCAAATGTACAGAAAGGACGTCATGAGGAAATAACGCACTTCTGATTTGAGTGGTCGGAAGTGCAGTCAGTATGACGATAAGATAAGCCACCTATCACAGCATATAAGACGCTTACTACTGAGGCCCATCTCACTATCACTACCAGGTAATTCTTCAGAATCCAAATTCATCGAAAATAATTTGAGATTGCACGCGGTAAGTGAGATAAAAAGATTCTGCCTAGACGACGGTGCCCGAACGGATGCCAATTTTTGGGCAGAGATAAGCGGAATCATTAGGTGTAGAAGCCGCTTTCGGACATCTACTTACCCACTCGCAGCGGGGTTAGGAAAAAGGCCTGGCACATGAGGTCTGTTTCAACAAACCATAGTATGATGACATACAATTGTTCCGGAAGGGAAAATAGCGATACATGGCGCGACCCAACAGACAGATCAGCGTCAATGTTGTACGTTTCGTGAATCACCAATCAGTCAGAGACAATACTCATAGCAGTAAGCGTCATATGTAAACTAGTCAAGAAAAAGGTCAAGTCAAATAGACAATAGGAATGATAGCACCAAAATCTCTTATGATTTGCAACATGCAGAAAAGAAAAACGACGAATATAAAGGCACAAATAAACAGGTTTCGGATAGCAAACCTCTACAGTTCACTATGGCGTATTTTCGAATCCAAATATTTTTCCAGTTTTCTCAACTTTCTCTCCATTTTTTCATGTTTTGCTTCAGTTCTACGTCCTCCACAAGCATGCAACGTCATTTTCCCTTGCTTTTGACGTTCCTCACGTCGGCGGTTCGAGTTTGCTTTCTGGCAAAAGATAGACAAGGCTCAAATTACTTCATTCACAGTGTCCTAAAGAGTTCCAAGGTTTATATGGCCTTACATTATCCCTGGGGCCAGCCCATGTACAGTGAGTGTTTTTCCTCCCTCTCTGCGGGAATAATCTTATACTACCTAACCGACCGGCTCACAATCACAGCATCGGTACCATACCCTAGGTCTTCAAAGACTTAAAACTCACCTTATGAAAAGCGATCTTCTTGAGTTGTATATCAAAGTGAAGCAATTCGTCTTTCATGATATCCAGATCTTTCTGTGAGAAATTCCCATTCATTTGTGCCTTAAGAATTAATGGGTAAGCAGTATTTTATTAGGTTGTCTCATAAGATAGTGTCGCTTTTTTTCAACCCAAAAATTTTCATCTAAATCCTCATTCTTTTACATCTGTTCGTATACCATTCGAAAGAGAATCGTCTGCTCTACAAGATGCTGTGTTCCTCTTCCACCTCTGTTCCAGGGTTTTCAAATTTTAGGCCTGCGAAATGGGAGGTCCAGCCGACAAAAATTGACCAAACCGACAACTATCTCTAACTTTATCTTCCCTTGGGAGAAATCAATCAATACTGTACCCTCTACTTATGCATGACCTCTTCTAAACATTACACTATTAGGTTTCCCAACAAGTCGCGTCATTCCATTTCCAGACCTGGTTTTTCAACCAGAACTCGACGGTCAAGCACCATTACCTGAGATCTAGGTCAAAAATTTTTTATAGCCGAGACATTGAAAAACTAGTAGAATTTAAAGAACAAGTCATGACTAATGTTAGGAATGTACGCCTGGTTGATTTTCTCATCTTCTCAAGGATAATTTTTTTCAAAGAAATGCGGTCACTTTCGTGGATAAAGCACCTTACTCCTAAACACCTAAAATTCGAGCTAATTCCTAACAAACATCAAAACAAAACAAATGAGCGAATAGAGCAGAAGAAGTGCTCACAAAAGATACACCAGTTGATATAAAACAATAGCGTTTCAGAGGAAGAATTTCAATTTGAAAATTGCCATGGCTTATCGGTCGGCCAATTCGAAAAGAAACAGGGCAAACCTTTTTCGGCAACCTAAGGGTGGAATGTTCAGAAGAGGTCATGAGTAAGTAGAGGGTACATCATTGATTGATTTCTCCGCAGGGAAAATAAAGTTAGAGCTAGTTGTCGGTTTGGTCAATTTTTGTCGGCGGGACCTCCCATTTCGCAGGCCTAAAATTTGAAAACCCTGAAACAGAGGTGGAAGTGGAACACAGCATTTTGTAGAGCAGACAATTCCCTTTCGAATGGTATATAACACGACGTAAAAGTAGTAGGATTTAGATGAATATTTTTCGGTTGAAAAAAAGCGACATATTTATGAGACAACCTAATAGAATGAAAATATAAGAAAGGACCAACAATTACAAATTTCTATAGAGCAGCCTCCGAAATGGACGGTTTACTCTAAGATAGGAACGAAAAAGGATGACTATAACAAGAAAAAAAAAACAAGGTGGTGAGGGAAATGGGACAAACAGAGCAAGACGTAGAGCAGGTTTCCGAAAGTGCACAAAGAAAAAATAAAAGGATGCTTTCTGATATTGATATATGATCAGTTCTGTGCCCCAGAAATGGCAACTCTCTGAAAAAGAAGCCCATGGTACCGAACACCTATGAAAACAACAACTTACAGTTTTCCATAACCGTTTGACGCGATCATTTTCGAAAGGACTCTTGCTGTCTTCATGAATCTTCTGATGAAGTTGATCGATGTGGTCAGACATTTCGCGGTGCACTTTCTTCAGTTGCGCTTTCTGTGACGTACAATATAGAGATGTGCCAACTTCATGAGACAACTAAATTCGGATTGGAAATCACCTTCGTGTCTAGAGATTGGTGATCGTCAAAATGAATCGAATTCTCCATGGGAACCTAAAAAATCACATGTGATTGAGGATTTGTTGACTTTCCTAGAAAAACTACCTTATTCAACTGCTGAAGAGTATCGTCGTAGACTCTAGTTTTCCTTTCAGCATCTTTCAGTTCGCCATGCAGTGCTGGAATAGGGTGACTTGGTGGAAATTCTGATTCAGGAGAAAACAAGTAAATCACATTCACCAGACGATATAAATAGTTCACAATGATTAGAAATTGAAAGGGAAACACTCCAAACCTATCAATTCAGCCTCCGAAAACTTCCCATTCCTAGCGGTTTCCCACAACTGTTGCAAGCGCTCGTCTTCAAATCCTTCCAATTCTGATACCTTCACATGATGTGCTCCAGTGGAAGGTTCATTTTTATGCTTCATTTTCTGAATTAACAAATACTACACCAGCACGTGACGACAACACTGAAGTAAACAACAGGAAGCGCTCAATAGAAAAACCTGTGTCAGATCAGGGTCAAGGTTCAGTCTCAAAAAGTAGCCAACACCTACGACACAACTCCACAAAGCGTGCAATGTAAGTCCAAAAAGAATAGAAACAGCTCTAACACAAAACATTTAACATTACACATATATTACCAGAGATCTCAATGCATTTTTTATTAGGTCCAGTCGACGAGACACGAGGGCCTAAACCGCATATCAGCGTTTCCAAGCCATTGTGCAAAGGATACACAAATCCCTTACTCGTAACTGCCAACTACGCGATAAATCCGCAAGTCTCACTACGGCTGGCAATAGCCCGACGTACTCAACGGCTACGCTTGGCAGAATACCCAGAGTAAACGGTATCACAGAATGAAGAGCCCACGCCAGATGAAATATGGCGGCACCAGGTTCCATATTATCTTTCCGAGGCCGACGGATGGAATAGAGTCCGGCAACTTTTCGCGCCAGCTCCGTCGAAGGACGCCCGATTGCCGCTCGTCAAGTGTAGAGAGACTTTGCGTATGACTGGCATTACTGAATCTGAGGCGACAGATTCCAATATACACAAACGCAGAGCGCATAAAAAAACAAAAGAGGAAAGAACACCGGCCCTTTGAAACTCACTAATTCTGTGAAGATGGCTTACAAAGAGCTCGTTACGCAATGTTATTGAAGAAATACCTCCTTAAAAGCATGGACAGCTTGCTGAAGATCATATTTTTCCAACAAAGCGACGAGCTTCTTGTCAATTTTCTCCATCTGACTAGTGAACTCTTGAGCACTCCGTGATTCGTGAGTTGCTTTTGTGTCCATATATACATTATCATAATTATTAAGCTCGCCCTGAAATAGATGGTTTTGATATGGTGTATCGGGTTGCCCTAAGAAGGATGCAGTGGTTAGAGAACAATTAGGTGGATAGATATATACGATCATTTTGCATAATCTGATGACTGTTTACAGAGAACTAGATTCCATACCTAATTAATTATAATAACAAATTTATAAGTAATATGCTAATTAATTATTTATTAACAAACTAATCAGTTAACACCTTAGCTATGACTCCTCCTTTTGCGACCCACTCAGACATTCCCTTCATTTTTCGAGCGCGGTAACCAGTATAATAATTATGTGACCGTGGAGTATGCCGTTAAGAGCAGAGCACTCCAGGAGGCAGTGGAATGATCACAAAAAGATTAGACGCCTACGCCCGCTACAGGAAAATCTCTTCTGAAACCTGATTGCAGGCACGGAAATTTCTGCGCAGAGTTGCAGTGAGTCAGCAGCGCCTACGCATGGTCAACTTAAAAGTGCAAGAAAGAGAAATTTCAACTACTTCCTTAAATTCTCCCACTCCAGAAAATTCAGTACATACTCTACCAATCAGTTACCGAGAAAAACTCAAATTGTACATAAAACAAATATATTCATTGCGCTAAGCATGCTCTGCTTCATCGATAATTCTTACAGAGACGACACAAGTCCCATAAAAAAGACCTGAGTGTTGTGTCGCTGAACGTGCACGAGTTATTCAACAATGGGTACAATCCGACCGTATAAGGCGAGTTTTTCGACTGGATCGTGTTTCAGTGGTGGAGCTCACAATAAGAAGGTTTTTTAAAAGGGCCATTAGATTAGATAGAGGTGTGCGTATTCCGATCGCCAGCTGCAGTCCATTGAAGGGATATCAAGCTTTTGGGCACTGACATGCGATCAACTTTAACTGTGAACGTGTCCACATATTCGAAGTTCTCAGGATAGCTGCTGTCGGCATTCTTGCAAACAGGGTGACCTAACAATGACTTTTAGGGAAGCCATAAAAAAATTCATGCGCTTTTAACTCTATGATCAGTGCCACGGGCGTGTTTGGTAGTAATTTACTGCCCTCAGACAGATGGAAGATTTGGTTGGCCTAGACGAAGTACGATCCAGGATTTGATCCCCAGACCGTGCGCGTATTAACAACGCCACTTGCCACCACACCACCTCCATCCTTGTCTACTACTGAAAAGGAAGTGCAGTAAAATTACTCCATTATCCTGCACTGTACCCCTAACCTCCGAATGTCTGCATGTTTCAACTTGAGCGATCCAACTTGCAGGCAATCTGATGGTATTGTGATTAGAGGTCAGAAATTATTCCTGCTCTCCTAAATGCTCAGACAACGACTGAAGAGATCCGCAACGTTCAAAGAAAAACGCATAACCACGGGCCTCAAAACCAGCCCCAAGATGAATTGCTTTTTTTTGTTTTAACGAACCGCCGATGTAAATCATCCGATAATGTGTGCAGCACGGCACTACGCCCTGCCCGTTTAGCCTTATGGTCGTGTTAATGCTAAACACATTCAAGGCAAAACACGGAGAATATGTACAAGCACCACGGCTACCGAACAAGAAGGCAATTTTCCTTGCTCTCAATTTCAGTCAAAAGATCGGTCTTCAATTAGACAGTGAAAGCGCAGTCCGTCATAATCCTATTATGGTAAGAAAGCTATTTCAAAAAAACATTTCCTCTTGGAACAGTAAATAGTGCGATGTCTGTATGTTACTTAGCTAATTCCTACTACTGTGGCACCTCTACATTACTGAAACGAATCTATTCTGATCCTATCAACAACATCCTTTGTCGACACTTAGATAGTAAATAACTAAAAAGTTTGAGCGTCATCGCAAGGCAAAATTGCGGCCAAAACAGCCACGTTCAAAAACAAAACACCCTCAAAAAAATGGTTCTAATCGTGTCTTGCCAGGCCGCGTGCGCCAAACGGCAGAGCACGCCTTCCGCAATTCTATAACATGAAATTCATTTATTTAGCGTCGAAGCCGTTTGCTGAGGTTATTGAAAAGATCCATTCATGCATCTTAAAGACAATGGCAATTTTTCTAAGAAGCAGCCAATCTTTATAGAAAGAGAATCCCACTAATGTAGTTGAATTGTGCTTGACTCACAGCATTTTTCTGGATATGAAAAGATTTTGTAGAATACTTTTTCACTTGAAGCAAGCTTTTGCTCAGCGAAATTCTGAGTGAATCACCACGGTATTTCTTGTCTTGTCGATTGCTTTCTATCTCTACGCTTGCGACGTATGTTATGTAAAAAAAACTCATTCTTCCCCTTATCGCTTGCGAGATTTGTTATGAATACGACATGAAGCACTGACATTAAAACGATCGTCGGATGGCATTACAGACAAAGTCGTCGTAACAGCAACACATTTGAATTTTCTTCTGAATCTTCGTGTTTTACTTCAATATCACCATTACGAGATCTTCAAATATTACCATATTCGGGATTACGAAAGATTCTCAGACAACATTACCCCACCAAGCGCTTTCCGTATTCGCAAAGAGGCCGCATTCGCAAGGATATTCTGCGGAAATGCCGGCCCATAGAAGAGTAACAGAAAAAGTTGATGCAGTAGCTTACACTCGAACAAAGCCTATCGACAGCACTTGAATAGAGTTGCGTGACCAAGGGTTGCGAATTGTGGGCGAGGTAATAACCGTTTCTAGAGAGGCTCTTCCTAATGTCTTCCAATGAAATTCACCAACCTCGAGTTTTTGCAGACGTTTTCGATCGGCGATATGCTGAAGGGCTTTTTCATAAATATATTAATCTTCTCAGAAGCGCCACTTTGAATATTAGAGGGGAGGATTCTCGGCGACAATGCATACCTGTAGCCATCTAATCAACATTCAGAAGAATATCTGAAAACAGAATAAAAGTCATCGTAAATTAATTCGATTAGCTAAATGCGGAGTTTGTAAGGTGATCGAACACAGCTACTGCTGAGTGCAATTTTTTGCCGGTAATTCAATATTACATCTATATTCCAAAGGAGAATCGTAGAAGTTACACAGAGCACTCGTTTTTGAATATGAGAATATTTGGCTTTACCTTGTCATCTTTCTACGCCTTGCAGGTGAAAATTATTCTTAAAGGTGAAACTGTATTGAGTGCTGTGCTAAAATTTCCTGATAGTCGGGCACACATTCTGCCATGCTTTAGTAAGCGCGCGAAAGTGCTCGTTCGCATGTGCGTATGATTCGGATCTATTTCCACTGGAGAAAAAAAACAGGATTGCAAATCGCAAGCGCGAGGTGTGCCATCTCAACATCAGTGTACGTATTCTAAACTAGCGGAAAACAAAGAATTGATGGAAACTGCGGAAAGCTTCAACTTCTACTTCCAGCAAGCGTAGCGCTTTTTTTGGCAAGTATAAACCCATATTAAAAAACAGTGATCTGAAACACCAATGCGAAAAAAACCAGAAGATTCCATCCCGAAAGTTTTTTTTCACGTATCAAAACAGCATTTGAGCGGGAGAAGGTAGCTATTTATATCTTGCATGGCAGCACATAACATTTACTATCACAAGAAATCATATTAACATTGTGCCACTGGAATCTGGAACCTTTACACTGAGACCTCCACAGCTGCATAACTTACTACTCTCTGGGGTCCTATAACTTACTTTCACTTTATGGGTATGCGAGGACTACTTATTCTTGATGGGTTAAACCTCAACACTCATAAAAATGAATGTACATATGAGAAAACCATTACTCTGTCCTTCGCAGTGAATGTAAAGTTCCTCATAGCAGGGAAACTGTATGGGCCGATCGATAGTCGCCCGCATCAGAAAAGAGGTTTGAAGTTATTTATAGGTATATCTCCCTAGAAGGCGGACTTTATGTCTGTTGATTGGCTCGGGTGACTAAAAGATCAAGAAGATCATTCTAGTCGAATCGGATGATAACCGGATAAAAATGACGGAACAGATGGAAAGTTTCCTTAAAACCATGAGTTCGAAAAAGCAGCGGAGATGTACAGCAGGAGTATTTCCAAGGATCTGCGACAGTCGTTACACAATCTTCCCATTGAAACAATCAGAAATTGTCAGGGGGTCTTCCAGTTAGGTGGAGTTGGGGCGTCTGTGATGCAGTTTCATTTCCAGAAGGAGGGTACTCAGCAGCGGGGTGTAAGCAGTCTAGAACGTGGGGGTGAACAGTCACTTCACATGCGTGAAAAGCCGGAATGTTCGAGTTGGCGAGAAACTGCATCATGATACTCCCCCCCCCCCCCCAACTGGAATAGACCCGAATTCAGATATACGGAGACTCGTCACAGGCCTAGCATTACCACCGGATTTTCTTTTCAGAAGGCCTCAGCTTTGCCCCGTGAGAAGGGACCTTAACCCGTTTTGTCCTTTCCAGTCAGTTTTTCTTACCCAAAACGAACACGTGTTAATGCTTTCACGAATTTGCAGCTGCCACTAGCGCGCTGAAAAGACCACTCCCCAGTTGGAAGCGGATGAAGGAAACCTATCGAAGCGAGAAATCGGTTGTGTACAGCTTTCGAGACTTCACAGAACTAAATCGAAAGCTTAAAGACCATAAAACTCAAGGCTGCAACGAAATTTCATTAGGAAACGACCGCGAAATTGAGAAGACGCGGAGATCGCGCGGCATCGCGACATCGCACGCGACGAGGGAGGTGCGCAGAGAAGCGAGAGAAGTGAGACACGCAGAGCAAACCACTCGCTTCGGCTCCTCGATATTGCACCCTCCCTCCCATCATTTGGGACTCTCTGGTTTCCTTGGTATGGATTTCATTGTTTGTGATGTCCCGCAGAGGCTTTCCCAACATCCGCTATCAATATAAATGCCAAAACGTGGGGGGTATCGCTCTATTTTATACCTGTTTGGATTCGTCACCTGGTTTGCTCTCTTTTCCATTCCTTGGTCTGACTGTTTCCCAAAATCCTGATACATCAGGTCACCCTCAATACCATTAAAATGTGAAAATGTTGTAGATATTCACTTTGGAATGGAATAAATCGATAACAGGCAAGATTGGGCTTCTTTCCAATTGCCTTCCTTATTAGGGTCGCCACGAACTTCACGTATTGATAGCGTTTTCTTGACTAGTTATGTTATCTATCTATACTATGTTCTGCACCAGGAATGTGGCAACACTTGCCAATGCTGATTTCATCTGACTCACTTTCTCTTCAGAACTAGTGGGGTGTTCTCCTTGACGTGATGGGGATATGATGCTAAAGGGTGATTCACTGGTCATGAACAGAGTGATCTTGGAAGCTCGCTGCTAGTTAGGGACTGGTCTTGGTTTTGCAGTTCGAGTGATCGTGAAATTGCGCGGGGTGTGGTTCACTAGGACAGAAAGCGACTTTTTCGCGTTTCGCAGCGCGAAACATTTTTCGCTGCAGGAACCTCAGGTCCACCGCTGATCATGAGTGGACCGAGGTTCCGCAGCGAAAATGTTTCGCGCGCGAAACGCGAAAAAGTCGCTCTCTGTCCTAGGAACCTTGTCCCTTGCGCGGTCGCACGGTAGCATGTTTGATCGACACGAATCTACCTCTAGAATATACGCAAGGTTGCAAATCGCAGAGCCGCAAGATCGCAAAGTATGGCCCGACCTTTATAGTAGTCGTCTTGCTCTAACCAATGGCATTTGGGTTGACTGGTTTCGATCGAAATTGTGGGGTAATACAAGTATTGTAAAGCTTTTTCTTTCGTATTCATCGTCTTTGATGTGCAATGAGGCGTTAACCTTCTTAGTATTTGAATCGTATCATGGTTCCTTCGTGCGCGAATCGTTGTAGCCGATTCAAGTGCATAGTTGGTATCTTTTGACCATGGTCAACCATCGCTGATTTTCGCGATTTGCGCGAAACCTGCGACGGATCGCAAAAATTGCAAGTGCCCCATTTGAACATTTGAAACACTGAATATGAAACAAGTGGTATCATGAGCAGTCTTCACTATAGCCATGTGGCGG
>MU870350.1:9971-25658 GCA_036418205.1 Ostertagia ostertagi | reverse complement strand
GCAAGCCTAGATATAAATATGGCATTAATTCCTAGTGTTGACGTATTTGGTGCCAATTTTGTTGCGTCAAATCACAATGCAAAAAATTTGTCGCCGCGGAGAATCGAACCAAGGACCCATTTGCTCACTCCTTTTTTGGCATTCAGAGAGCCATTTAGCGGAAATGGACTACAGTTCTGTGATCCACGCACATCCCACTACATCATGCAAAAAACCGTTTGAAAGCGCGGGTACACCTGAAAGACCTCCCCGTGAGTGTGGGAAAGAAAATAAAAGCTGTTTACGCGCCGCAGAGTTCCGTCCACTCTGAGGCCTAGTTCCAAAAGTGAGCGTTACCTCAATCCTTAAGCCTCCCAAAACCAGGGTGTCCCAACCAGTTAACTTTGCACCATTATGAGAATAGAAGATACAGTTGAGAAGAGCTCAGAAAATTCGATGCATAGGGATAGAATAGGAGAAATGGGATCATATGTCTTTAAAGGGCGGAAGTGGTGTAGTGGCAAGTGGCACGCTTACCACGCGAGCGGTCCGGGGATCAAATCCTGGGTCGTGAGTCGCCCGGGCCAACCAAGCCTTCCATCCCTCCGGGTCGGTTAATTGGTACCAGACTTGTCTGGGAGGATAAAAACACTGACTTGTACATCGGCTGGCCCCGCAAGTCATTGTATAGGCCACATCGCATTCAAACGCCACTACGAATGTACAAATGGAAGTAGAATGCGTGCCGCATCCCAAAAAGGGATTGATCAACGGCAAATGCTTTATCCTTTTATCCTTTTTATGTCTTTAAACTGATCATGCATCTGATTCTCACAGTACATGTCCTAATGTGCTAATACCGTGATATCCTACTCTCTGATCATTAAGTAAATTTTATCAATATTGCTTGCACATCCAATCTCTGAAACCATGGTGTGATAACACGGTCTTGGATAATTCATTGGCAGAAGAAACCACTTTGCATAGCAAATTCGGACCTTGGTCTTGTTTCTTAATACTTAGCAAGATGCTGATCAATGCTATTGAAATGTTTCCATTTTGTTAAGTTTTAGTTTCAGCTCAAGTACGAGAAGCGTTACCGGAGGACGGTATTCCAGGTTCTTTTCATTTCGTTGACGCTCGTCCACCGGACACTGTCTGTTCCGCCTGGGCTTTAGTTGCAGTCGTTGTTCTTATATTTATGGTTGTTCCGCTCTTGTTTACCTATTATGAAGAACATGAAAACGAAGACCAAACATAATCTTAATACATCGGAATACTATTGGGGCACAGCTCCATTTCGTTATTTATATTTGTGGCCCTAATCATTTTGTTTCATGTGATAACGTACTATTTATTATTTATGAATATTAAACCGCTTTATGGTGAAGAGATCAGGCCATCTTTGTTGTTTATACATGATGAAATCACAGATTGTGTTGAGGTGTGAGTTTTTTTTTCACTGTCTGTTTGTTATTTGTCTTGCATTTCATATCGGTGTCTGTAATCATGCACGTGACAAAACTGCACATGCTCTTTTGTGATTAACGACATTCTTCTTACGGGAATTCACTTTTCGGTAGCTGTTTCTGCTCTTGTATAACCTATCACAGAGATTAATATGTCATAATACACAATAAATTGAATATTTAAAAACACAAGGTAGCCGACAAAGCTGATATATTCATTGCTTCAATGTGTACAGTGATAAGCAAGTTTGACTTCTGCAGTACTCGTTTTATCGAAAGTATAACGTCTATTATAGTTGAAATTTTGGAACATTTGGAATGAAATAGGTAAAAGAATAAGTCATGAATAGACACAAAGAGAATTCAGGAAAATGTTCGTAAGAAATGAGGCAGATTTCAGCAGATGCATATTTTAGGGAAGTTACGCGACCGAATTGACTTGAGTGGATGTAAACAACTTTGAACGCGACGACGTGCGCTCTGGCTGTTCGCATACACCCAATTGGTTTCAGTAGTCAAAAATGAGACCCAAAACCACATTGAACCCACTCGTGAATAACCATTGTACGAGCAAGCATTAAGACAGTTAGAACAATGTTGCTTCAAGAAACAGCGATAAAAACGAACATGATAATATCAACATAAATTGCTATAAAACTAAAACCAAAAGAACATTTAAATACAATATTAGACAAAATACTACTACACAAAATATTGCCTTCACTCGGTGATTGATTCCCGTTCTTTACATGCAATTCTTGCCAACTCGTCCAAACTTCCGCCACTTTTTTGGGCACTATAAAACAATCTTTCATGACTCACCACTCTTCGTTGAAACAGAAATGTTTGTAACCCCTAAAGCGCAAAGAAAAACGACAATGCCAAAGTGTTCCTACCTCCTAGACAAGCTTGGTACCAACTGGTCCCACAAGTGGGAGGGAACACAGCGGAAGGTGTGTAGCTTACGCTGGGAAGGGGCTACCGGCGGTGTCGGGGGACAAACCTGATTTTAAAAAAATTCCACGAACTTTTGGGACCATGCTTCGCGTCGTGTGGGCTTTTTAATTCGCTGATCCTCTGATTTCATGCGAAGTCTGAATGCTGCCTAATTGTCCGTTGGATCTCTTGTATCTAGTGTTTTGGAATTTCGGACAATAGAGATCGATTTCTAAACTTAAGCACTTGAGCTTGTCAGAAATGGGGTAGTTGACTGCTGGAAATATCGAAACTACGGTACTACTTTTCGACATAATCTGTCCACTCAATGACTCATGATCAAGCAGCATTTACTGTCCGCAATGCTGTAGTGAGTCTGACCTCAAGAAGTTCGAGTCAAGTATCGATGCTCTCAAGTTTGTGAGAACTTCAACCAGAGTCAACCCTGCGTTGCGCAGTTCGCAACGGCACGTTGAGAGATCCTCAACGCACGCTGTATGGGCGGAGACACAGACGGCTCGAGCATGCGAGTGTGAATGTTCGCGCGAGAGAACGTGTCTAATCGGGCGAAACTGCGCAACGTGGCCGTTGAGAACTGCGCAACGCAGGGTTGACTCTGATCACTACTATGCTGGGAACGCAGAGGCCGCATTTCCACAACAAAAAAAAAACAAGAGAAAAAAAACTTACTAACCTGTTGTTCCCGTTATTTTTTGAAGAATGATTAGAGTTCAGTTCGTTACTCGTACTACTACTGCAACTACTCTCGGACGGTGTATAGCGCACCATTCTCTCTGCTACCTCTCGTGAAACACCACGTGCCTTAAAAGTAAGAACAACTGAAGAATGTCATGATAGGAATTAAACAGTGTGAGCACTGAAGATAATACCTGTACGAGAGCCTGGATTATTACTTCAGGCATTAGTACCTCAAGTACAAGATGAACACCGGGTAAGAAATAAGAATCATGTTCACGATCGCGAACCCAAGAGAAGATTAGATCGAATAGACTGTCAGTTTCATGGTCTAAATTTTTATTTTCGATATAGGCAGCTAAAAAATGCTTTTGCTTCGAGTAGTATGGTCGAGCTTCTCAGAACCGGAAGTGAAATCGAGATGACCTTACCTGTCAAAAGACCTCCAGTATGTGTTTCAAAGCGTAACACCGAACGAGGTGGCGTCACATAATTTTGCACTAAATCTGTCGTCCAGGCACGCTCCAGAATTGAAACTGCCTCACGAAATATCTTTAAAATTACATGCTGTTGCGATGACGATAGCTATCGAAAAATGCCATACCAAAACAACTTCTAAACAAAAACTAACGGTGGGAGCAAGGAGATCGGGTGATGGAGATGTATCCGAGTGCGTTGTCGAGTCTGCAGCAAATGCTGAAGTCCTCGGAGGAGACGGTGGTAATAGCGTTTGGTTGCGTTCGCTAGGATAGATTGAAAGTTATCATCACAACCTTTCAATTAGCGGGACGAGATGAGGCATTTTGTTCTGATAGGCAAGAAATACGACTTATTAGTTTTTAATTATCGGATTGAAATTTGATTTGACTTCAAGTAAATTACAGAAAAGAGCATTTAATTTCGTATGAAGATTTATGTTTTAACATTTATCGTATAATGTATTCTCAAATCTTAAATGTATATACTATTAGGTACCGGATATCTTAGTGTCGCTTTTCTGAGTTCAGGAAGTTTTGGGGCCGATTACTATGGAAAATCAATATCCCAGAAGGCAGTTTTTGCTCATTAATATTGCGAAATATGTTGCTTACCGTCTTCTATTGTTGGTTCACAATTTAACTTTCCCCCAATTTTTATACTTTCTTCTGAAAATTCCTGGGTCCAGTGTGCAAATTCGCATGTGTGTACCAAATGCATCAAAATTCTTGCTGAGAGCTGTAACCTCCGCCCACCAAACCAGCATTGCATTTGATGGAGGGAATACTACCATTTAAAATGCTCATCGGTTTTTCACAGTTTTCTTAAAAGACAGTAAAGTCTTTGAAGGGATGCCCGCAACCGTCGCCAAAAAGGTGGTCCTAGCTAAATCAGTCAAAACGGGGCTGCACCAGTCTTGTGCTGGAATGGTAGGACACCCTAGCAGTTACTGATCGATGGTGCACAGACGCTCTAACGAAGTTGATTGACCAAGAAATTCTAATAAATGTGCTCATCTGCTACTCACGTGTGCTCAAAAAGGGTGCGTTTTTGACCCTATGTGGCAAAAAAGACTCCGGGAAAAATTGTCCAGTTGAGCTGGTAAGTAATAAATTTTCCACCAAACAGTGCAGACCCTACTCTAACTAAATGTATACATATTTTGTCCAGGCCCAACTGTTTAGCAAGGTAGAGGGATGATTTGTCAGATGATGTCAAATTCGACCTACCTCTCTTTTTCGTCTCAAAAAATTCCTAACTTTAATCGTACGAGGTTTTCACTCATACTGGTAAATGGGAAAGGGCTAATGAGTCATTCGATGGATATGCCGTTTCACTCACTGGATTTTGAATTAAAATATTGGTGGTCCGAAACTCGCGGTGAAAAAACGACACTAAGATATCCGGTACCTAATATTAAAGGGTCAACAAATACGTCGTCTTATTTGGTATAGCGCAAGCCCTTAGACGAATGATTAAGCAAACGTTTAACTTCGTATAATATCTTGTATACGAAGTTATATATCTTTATAGACCAGATTAGTCCCCCGTCAACCGCCGGGACCTTCCTTTCCTGCGCAAGCTTTCTATCCTCCGCTATGGTCCCTTCCTCCTGTGACACCAACACCTCTGGAAGTGACGCGTATGCAACACAATGGTGTTTCATACAGTAGAAGGGACACAATCATGATATGACGGTAGATTTTTCGCTTCCCTTCCTCATCCTCCCTTCCTCTCTCCACTGCCCTCCAGCTGCCACTGCAGCACCATGTGGAATGAACGGAAGTGTGCTAAGCAGGTGTTTATATAGCCCTGAGTGTTATCACAACTATCCTGCTACAAAACATTGATATCTCAAATCCTGTAAGCTACCCGATTTTGTTAGCGGTTTGTTTATCCCATGAGCTTCCTTCTCACTCACTTCATTTTGCGGACGGACACACATACATACACACACACACACACACACACACATACAACCGACATACAAATGTTAACTCCTTTAACTCGATAATCTAAGTCCATGTCTGATACGACGTACTAACACGTAAACAGTAAAATAGATAATTCCTTTCTAGCGTCTCTATAAAAGCGAATTTGTGGGTATGATTAACACTTACCTTTGCTTGGCTCATCTTCTAAACTAGCCGTAGTTCCCTCGTCACACTGGTTTTTGGCCTGCCCATTCCCAACAGCCTCCTTAGGTTCAACATCTTGATCACTCACCTGAATTCAAAGTAGAAGAAATTCGTACTGAAATCTTTCTTAAACACGGCCAACAACATGAATTTGATTCAAGTTATTGGCATTCATACGCTTCAAAGGACTAATTTATATCTCTACCGTTTCAGCGTCGCTTGCGGAAGTTTTGACAGTGTTCCGAACAACTGTAGACTCTGCACCCTTAGGAGTGACTTTGCTGTTCATTTGTGGCGCTGCGGAACCCTTGAATAGAAAGCTACTCTGACATCAACTAACCAACTGACAAGAATGTGGGACCTAAGAATGATCATAAAACCAAGAGATACTCACTCTTGGCAATCCTCTCTTGTTAAGATACTGGATGGCGGCCTCAAATGCCTCTATGAGATCAGTTGTGCAATGTGAGGGTAAAACGTCGTCAACGGATAGCGCACGAACAGACTGGAAGTGATGCTGATACATTATGACATACCATACTATCTCATTAAAAACACATGGTTTTTCGGAATTCAATAAAATTACCTTCGGCTGACAACTAAAAGTTGGGGTCTTTTTCGAGGAATTTTCCGAAGCATCCGAAGGCAGTGGGAAAAATATATAAGTCACTTTTTTGGGATAGCTGTTCCGTACCTAAAATTGCGAGAAAATGAAACTTTCAAACCCTCAAAGCCTAACAAACTCCAATTGCAATCCAGTAAATGATACAAATGAAAAAAACGTATGAGAAATTTTGTTCTCATGTACAAACTAATTGCGAAAGTGAATTAAGAGAAATGAGGGCTCAATAAAGCATAAAGCATAATGTCCAACCCACATAACCTATAAAAACATACCAGAGCGGGCCACAGAGGGTCCCTACGATATGGAGCCCACACGACATCACCTTTACGAATTTCTGAAAATGTTAGTTCTAAATTTCTGGACTTGGAGGAGGCAGATTTCTATTTATAAATTATGAGAGCAAAAGATGAAAACTGACCTGAATTTAATTTACCCATTGTTGATGTATGATACTAAACGCTCATAGTTGAAGGCCTATAAAATCATTCAGTACGAAATCAAAAATGTATTATGCGACACTTCATAAATTGGAAACTATAACAGGGACCAATTGGAGGACGTGATGGTAGGCGCTAATCAATGAATGACGAGTCTGTGAAGTGGGGATCAACTTAAGATACTAGATCCCACTTCGAAATCATTATGCCGAGCTTCAGATAAAAAATATGAAAGTAATGTGGCTGGTATCTGAACACCGCAATTGTGGAGAAAAACATCATTCTAATTAGCTTTATTATATCTGCAAGTGACATTTACAAATGCACCTTAGGTCGTGTCAATAAAAACACATAACGATTTAAATCACAACTATTTATAAATCCCAATAAAAATCTGGTAAATTCGATGTATAGAAGTATTTACAATGTATTGAGCAAACGTTGGCGAAGGAATATCGTTCAAACGGATCAAGCACTAGTGAACGCCACTTGAAGACTAGAATTACAAGCGAGTACATACTGACAGGTTAAAATGGTAGGGTCACGAAAGAACTGTGAGAGAAAATGCTAGTAGCAAAACAAGTGCTAGTTATATGACGGCATTTTTCATCAATGAGCACAATGTAATGCCTGAGCAAAATGAAGGTAGGAGGGAAATCACTCGGTAAATCGATACGAAATTTCATATGAAGACCTTCATTTCATGACCATGAAAAGTCTTCATTTCAAGATCATTAAAAACGTAAACGAGACATATCTAAAAGATAAGTAAATTGAGCAACATATTGGGATACACTAATGTTAAACCTAACCTACTCTATACGATCCTAACATCACTATGAAATAAAGAACTGTCTGAGATATTCATAGGTTGTGAAAGAGACACCAACGGCAATTGGCCCTTTCACCCAATTCATGCTAAGACCTTTATAGAGTCCACGTTTTAAGCCTTCTGAAACGAAAATTTGAATTAATAATTCTTATTCATAATAATGAAGAGCTGGAAAAATGAAACAAAAATCTAAGTTTAAATTAAACAGCATGTAAATGAATACCAATAAAAATACTGATAGCAGCCCACCATTTTTATAGATTGTAACGAGGGATTTCAACACCCCATCGCTCGCTTGGATGCGACCGGTTTGCATCCTTCTTCTAACTATGTCCAAAGGATAAGAAGAAGACTGCCCGACTAAACCGGCAAATGCACCAAACAACATCCGCCATGGAGAGGTAGTATCAAGCCCTGTTCTCTCCTGGAATGTGCTTCATGTGAGCAAAGTTTAGTAGCAACACAATGCTGCATCTACAAAGTTCAATGACTAAGATAAAAAAGTAAAAAGCAGAATGACATTAGAAATCCAACCTTATACTTTATTTTTAAGGTTTCATATGTAAAAAACGATGCGCCGGCATATGGAGTGACTCCTGGAAATAATTTTTTTCAAAGCTAGATCGAGAGCTGTGCCCCTGAGCAACCCAAATTCAATTTCTGCCAATTTTCAAAGAGTTAGCAGAGAAGAACATTGCCCACCATACACATTTCACCCTAACTCGCCGGTCACATCGTGCTGCACATCGTGCACTACGCTCTTACGTAGATTTACTTGTCACTGTACCTTCTTCAATGTAATCACATAGAAAAATTCTCTGCGTAGCTGTAGAGAACTCAACCATGACTGTAAAATATTTCGCTAGCAGCATTCTTCAGATATTGAGAATTATCATTTTACATGCAAATATCCTACTCGCATTTTGTAGACGAAGCAGTGCAAGTGAACGATTTCAACCTAAATGAGGGCTTGGGCAATGCGCGTCGTAGCATTTGCGTGCAAAACGCATGTGATTATTTACTTGAATGTTTAATGATGAGTAGGTATCTCTTGATTATACAATACTTCGAGACCGATAAACAACACACATGCACATATGCAACCGTACTAATTATTAGATACGAAGATCTACAGTCCAATGCGAGTGAAAAATATTCATAATCAACAAACCGAAATATCAGGCAGTAGGCAACAGGTTTTCAACACATCTGATGGTTCAATTGTTTTGGCGCAAGCGGCTGTAAAGGCTATAAGTAGCCGACAGAACTACCCGTGCGCCTAGTCAGTGTTATACCCGCGGACCAAATTCGTAAAAACCAAGTTCAAGTTGCAAAAAAGGGTGGCGCAAAAATTCAATTCATGGTCCTTACTTTTAAAATATGAGTAAACAAATGAGAGGAATTTGGGAGAATTCCCCATAAACGTAATCTTATACA
Source organism: Ostertagia ostertagi (assembly GCA_036418205.1). Classification (NCBI taxonomy): domain Eukaryota; kingdom Metazoa; phylum Nematoda; class Chromadorea; order Rhabditida; family Trichostrongylidae; genus Ostertagia; species Ostertagia ostertagi. The sequence continues at coordinate 16,632 of MU870350.1, read as the reverse complement.
TCACACATCAGCGAACGCCACGAAAAAAAATTCCGAAGCGTGCTTTCGTATTTTACTTCGCCAGATGCAGCCTCTCCGTACACGAGAAGTCAGCCCGGAAAATCGCAATGGGTGCACGTCGATGTGAGCGTCTTGAGACACTGAGGCGCTTATAAAGTTTTTTCCATGCCGCTCTGCGAGAATCACTGCTATCACACATTCGCGTTCTAATAAGCAAGGCGAGAAAGAATAAAACTGTGGCACAAGTATGAATGTGGTGGTGTATTTGTGAACAACGGCATATAGCTTTGATAGCTCGTTTTCCATTTACACCGACCAGAATGAACCCAAAAGTTCACATTACATTGCAATTCATTCTTTACTTTCGACTCCTACCCCTGTTACTGCACAAATTTTTTATCACTAAAACAAATCAACACAATGGCACAGTTTCCAATGAGATGCTAGCTCGCGAATTACGGGGAAAGGGGCGGATGTAATAATACCAATGACTATCCCCTTTTTGTAGTTGGATGAGCTGAGACATTTGAGCACGTAGTCGACTCACAATGTTCAGATTACGTTACTCTACCACTAGAGACTTAGAACGGAAGAAAACGCCAAGATATTACAATGCTGAAATATTACGCTGTGAAGAAAAAGAAATATAAAACCAATTACCTAGTAGGGTGGGCCACAATCCTCTGTACAATGTAAGAACTCCTCCTTCATTGATCGTTTTTATGAAGACCTTAAAAAAACTCATAAATTCACAGTATCCTGACAAAAATTACTGCTTTTGGTTTCAGAGAGCACAAAAATCCATTTCAAAAAACGTCACAAAAATGAAAGAATGTAAATAATTAAAAACAGCCTACAGATGCCAGCGTAGCGTATTCCTTCTTGGTTGATATCGATAATCGAGCCTTCGCGGTGTCCAAAGGATATGTAAGGAACACTGCTGTAGCACCTGCCATTGAGCCAACAACACAACGACGTCCAGGAGTTCTAGTGCTAAAACCAACTCGTACTAAGGCAACAGCGGAAAAGAATTAAAAATAAAAAAAGGAATGACACCGAAATCCAGCTGCTCACAATTCTAAACAAAAACAATAAACTCTAAACTAGTTGATAGACGCTTCCATCACATATACAGGAACCAAAGTATTGCTCTTCTTAAACTACTTAAACTAACTAACTTAAACAACTTCTTAAACTAACTAATGAATGTTGAACTTACCCATTCTCATCAACGTGCAGCCAATGTCGATATTGTTCAAACGCGGCAAACTGTATTGCAGCATAAGGCATTACGCGAACCATAGTGGCAGAGTTGCCACGAAATAAAGCGAAAAACCCGTGTTCACGATATGTTAGAATGACGAATTTTAAGGCAGATTTAAACGAGTATCCCCGAGTAGTCGACACTGAAATCAACACGTTAAGGACGCACGCGCAATACGTGAGGTTATAACCGTAGACCGGCACTTTAAAATGTTACCTACACTTTAAAGACTCCGAAATACGGACCTCGCCCCTAATCTTATTGAAAAGATTGTTGGAAACAATACAGTTAAATATAGAGCGAAGCTAGTCCTTCTATTGCCACCCAACCTGCTCAGAGGTGTCTTTTACTTAGTTTTTAGTACTTTAATTAGTTTCATTAAGTAGGACCTCAAAATTCCGTCAGCGTACCACAAGCACGCTGGTGAAAAGCATGATCATTGCGTATGTAATAACTTGATATACTGTACTGATTACATCCCATGACTACGAAACTGTGACACAAATTAGCTTCACGTAAACATTTGTTTTTGTCCATCTTTGTTATACACACAGTGATCGGATGAAATGGGAAAGCAAATGGCTTGAAGAACAAACCTTGAAAGTAGATCTTCGTCCGATCGAGGGGTGCGATGGTGGTTTTCGCAACAGCTCCGGCAATCGCTCCACCGAGTAGTGAAGATACGACACTGGGTCGGTCCTGTAAACACGTCTCGTCAGATATTTTGTTTATCCCGGTTTAAAACAATAATGGCTAAGCATCTGCTTCTTGTACGAAAAAACAAAACGATAGAACACAATATGTGGGCTCAGCTTTAGGATTTAAACACGAAGGAGTGATGGGGAGGGGGGGGAAGTGCTGCAATATTGATCCCGCCTATATGTCAAATTTATCTGCAAGGAAAGAAAGCTCCGCGTTACCTGAATTCTTTCGCTTTTGCTTTCACATGCACCCAATGCTTTTCTCAAAACAGGACATCATTACAGGCGGACCAAACTTTTGCACAACATGCCCCCCCCCTACCTCTATGGAGCTCAGTGTTATCTATGCACATTACCAATGGTAAGCTGGATCAATCAGTTTCTATAACAAATAGCAATTTTGCTCGGCTGAGGTCTTCGGGGATATTTCAGCATAACTTTATGAGGCGAAAACCCATGACATTGGGAATGGCGCAACATGCCATATTCCGTGCTAACTCCGCGGTACACCGTGGAAACATGTAAAGACCGATGGTATGATAGGATTGAACGATGAACACATGAATGAAAAAATTAAGGAATCTTCGGATGTACTCTTCCTACACCCGCTATGGTTCTTCATTTATTACCAGATTGGTCCCCCGGCAAGCGCCGGAACCTCCCTACCTTGCGTAAGCTTTCCCTTCTCCCTCCTCTCCTTACTCACCCCTCGTTCTCCTCTGCTCGCCGGCTACCACAGCATCACCTTGTGGAATGACCGAAAGTGTGCTAAGTGCGTGTTTATATAGCCGTTCTGGGTTATCACAATCATGCTTGTGCAAAACATTGATAGCGCAAATCCTGCGAGCTACCCAGATTTGTTGGCGGCTTGTTTATTCCGTTAGCTGCCTTATCACTCACTCACTTCATTTTGCGGACGGACACACATACATACATACATACATACACACACATACAGACATACAACCGACACACAAAGTTCGCTTTTATAAAATAGAAGGAAAGGATAGCTAGACATTAGTCGTTCGTTGCGACTGCCCTGTACTTCGTTAGTACCTCGAATGTGCAATAGATACGCATCGATTATGTATTCTTGCGATCGTGCGATGCAGAAACACATAATTGAGACGTATCCACTCCATGGAAAGCCTGGCACCAATCAACGAAGCAACCGACTGCGCTCCTACAGTCTCTCGATTATATTTGCGAAGATGTGGGCCAGCGGAGCGGAGACATTGTGAAAAGTCAAGCTGTCAAAGCTTAACGCCTTGTTTAGACTAAGCGAGTGCTTCCTATACTTTCTGCACTTCCCACCCATTTCTGAGCGATTCTACTGCCACAAATGGGTGCGTATCAATCACAAGAATCGTTCAAACAACTGGGCGACACAAATGAAAGGAGTGCCCCTATCCTTCAGCAGAATCGCTCGATCGCCCAATCGTGCCATTGCTGAATTAGGCTGGTGTCAGAGTCCGCGATCCGCCGCAGGTTTCGCTGATTTTCGCGAAACCTGCGATGGATCACAGGAGTTGGAAGTGCCTGATGAATACTGCGATGTGTTGTTTAATCCTGCTGCGAATTCTGCTTGCAGTAAAGATTGGAAGACGAATGTTTGTGGTTCTACTTGTTTCATGTTCAATGTCTATTAGTTCATTGAAATGCTCTTGAATCGTTCCTTTTTTCAGGAATCAAACCAAACCAATCACAAAAATTGCAAGTGCCCCATTTGAACAATTGAAACACTGGATATGAAACAAGTGGAATCATGAGCAGTCTCCATTAAACCATAACCATCAAGCAGAAGTGACGGCGGGATTGGAGAACACCTTGCAGTATGGATGGGGCACTTGTAATTTCCGTGACCCGTCGCTGTCGCGAAAATCGCGCGACCATCGGCGAAAATCAGCGAACCCCTGGCGGCGGATCGCGGACTCTGCCAGCCTTAACCGCGTGTTCCGTAATCTAGTGTAATAAACTGGTGTTTTCCAGCATCTGAATATGCGTTGTACGAGCGCTCAACAATAAGAAGGCCCTAACACTGAATAACCTATGGACATCAAACTTTTGTCAACGGTAGATTTTTTCCGGCACTCCCCCACCCCCACATTCCGTTATCACATTCGGGCATGTTGAGGACGAAGAGACATAGAGATCAGCACATAGACAAACTAGCACAGGTATGTTAGTGATGCGTATAGTAAAAGACAATATCAACCTACCGGAAGATGTTCAGCAGCTTGAAATAAAATAATTGTCCGGTTTTTGAAAAATTTGTATTTTTGACTTGCGGGGTGGGGTGCCTGCACATTTTGATTCCATTCTGCTCTCCCCTGTTGCGTAGTGGATGCGCATGGCGACTGCATTAATATTTGTGATTTCAACCAGCGTTCAAAGTTAGCATTTCTTCTCAACCATGCAAATCTAGTGAAATTTACCGATTCCATAAGGGAGGAAGGATTGGTTACCCTGAGAGGGACACAATTGTAAGGTTTTTGCTTGCACAATTCGGCGCCGCTAATCCCCGCGTCGTCCCAGACCTTTTCCATTCAAGTCCTATTCGAAGGACAGGGCGCTCGGAGGTAATGAAATCTCCTTGAGAGCTCGTCGAGCTTCGCCTCCGAAAACTCGAATATACCGCGTAATGTATAACATGTCTGTATCAGCATCCTTCAAGATACTTTGCATTACTTCGAAAACGGTCGTGATTGGTGATGCAGCGGCGAAGCTCTCCGGGGGACACTCCAAACAGGGTCTTATAAAAGCGCCGCTGTCGCTACTAGTCAGCCTGAGTGAGCAAATATGAGCTCTACAACCCACCGAAACCACAACCCTAACAGAAAAGCCATCACTTCCAAACGTACACTTCCCCAGCACTACATTTGAGAAACTCTAAAACTGTTCTATTACTGCAGCACGAGACAACCTGAACAAATTTTCAATGGTTCCATGGATGAGTTGGGAGTTTCCATCAAAAATCAAAGAGAACGCTTCACTCACACGATTGCGTTTGCTGTCCTGTCCCTCGTTGACATTGGTCAAGGTGGTCGACATGGTCGTAGTAGAACTTCCACGACGACAGGGTTAGTGGATGTTCGGTTATGGTTCACCACTTTCTCCCCTGAAATATTAGTCTAATCAATTTGATGTGATCGATTTCCTTAGTTAAGGTAGACGCAAGACGAGTTGACTGTTGCTATTCGGAGTTAGTATGAATCTTGCGTCTACCAAAGAATTATGAGCGATTTCTTCTTGAAAATAAGAAAATGTGCCCAAAAGGCGCCGTTTAGGCCGCGCTTATAGTTTCTTGTCTGACGATCTCTCGTGGAGTAGATACGTATCGATCGTCAAGATTGCATGATCGATACTTATCCACTCTACATCTTCAAAACAAGCTGCAAAACGGTCGCAAACTATGGACGCTTCCTTGTGTATAACCATTGAACATATTGTATTGATTCCCATTGCGTTTTTGTGGTCTTTTGTTTCCGGATTTTACTCCCCTTCTGTTAACAACTGCAGCTTCTCTATATCCCCAAGAAATTTCTCAGCAGAATTATACATCTAGCAACACCTATGTGGAATGATATAAAAGGAACAGAGGAATCCAGTCCAACAAATATTAAACCACAACTAGGAAGAAAACCACCTGTCGAGTGATTTAAAGGATAGTGATCAAAATAGACTAGCTAGATACTACCCCTTTAAGGGATAGCTGCGGTTTCCTTTGACGCTTTATTCAACTTGACAAACTACAACGGGCTAAAAAACTGAGCCATTTTTGCAATCACAGTAACATCAAAAATATATACGACGACGAGCACATGTGTACTTGGAGCGGTAATTTTGTGCGGACAGCCCAAGGTATTTGAAAACTAATAAACATTTTCCCACTACGAAGGTTCAAAAAGCCTAAAAAAAAACCCTCGTCTTAGCTTTCTTCTCGCAAAAGAGAGCTGATTTACCCACATGGAGCGTACACCCCTTCCCAAAATTGAGATTGATGCAGGTGGCACGAACTACATCAGCAAAATGCCCCCTCCAACTACAATAGCACTCAACGACGTGACCTGATGACATATAAATTCGAAAATATTCCCCGGACGACCAACTCAGACAGCTTGGTGAACAAGGGCTCTCCAGTGCATGCTTCCGAAAACAACCCGTCAAAGTAATTTTCGGGGCACCTACTTGCATTCTGGGACAGTACTAACCGCCGTCACTGGAAAACCGCAGCCCAGAGATGTGCGCCTCTTGCATGAATGGAAGGGTTTATCAGCAAGTAACAAGCGTGCGGCCTAGGGATCACTGATAGAATCTCTACCAGGACAACCTAGCCCTCTACAACTCCAGAGTCTGAAGGTATCAACCTATACGGTCGAATACGGTTATGCGCATGGCCCCTCCAAGTCACTGTATAGACCACATTGCATTCCATTTCGCAGACCCTCCAAAATGGAAATAATCGATGGTGCTTCACAGAATGAAATTGATTAGCGGCGGCATTCCTTCTGCTTTTACCAAACTTTTCTTGGCAGCTGCCATTTGCCATTTCCTGCGTACTCTTAGGATTAGCGGTTGACTTTCTTTACTAGTGTTCTCCTCACCTTCACTCTCGACTGCAACACTTTGTGGGACGACTAACAGTGAACTCTGTGCGTATTTGTATTGCAGCTGGGGGTATTATCAAAACAATGAC
>MU870349.1:14523-31031 GCA_036418205.1 Ostertagia ostertagi | reverse complement strand
GATCGGAAAAGGCTAGGACGCAGGCGGAGCAGCGGACAAGTCGCGACGCGTACTGAGCGATGAGGGACGTACAATAGTGCATTCCATTTAACTTGACGCTGGATCGCTACAGTACGAGCCACTGCTCATCCGCTGGCTCACTACGCCTCTGCCCTGTCGCCTCGCGAGGGGCTTTCTGTCGGGCACCCGAGTCTTACGGCATATGGAAAAATTTTTGTGATCATCACGGACTGAAGAAATTCATCTTAGATTGGGGTTGTGCCTCTAGGAAGATGACAGAGAGAACGGAATAGTCCAATGATCAAGGCAATGGGAGTTCTGTAACAGAAATAGAGGTATTTGCGTACCTAACGCGTTGGCATAACCAGCTGAAGGTTCTTTAGAGAAACGCGTTCAACGAGGTAACGAGGTCAAGACGTACAGGAGACATCGCGCGGAAAGCTTAAGTGGACAGCCGACGGATATTTGTCAAGAAAAAAAGGAATGCGCCGCATGGAATTCCTGTACTCTCAAGGACCACACGAAAGGAGATGCTAAAAAAAGGACGGAGTAGATGACAAAGACAAAGTGTTACTGTGACAGGCTGACGTTTAGCGGGTGAGGAATTGCTCAGTTCCCATTTAGCAAGGGTTCTGGTTGGAGGCCGAGGAAGGGGAAGTATACCTATTGAGAGGCAGACGGCTCCCTGAGAGGGTGGGTCGATGCGCGTTTCGTAGCAAAGGGTATGCCCCAGCCGTCTGACTCTAGCCGTTCAGTGGAGAAGTCATAAACGTCGGAGAGGACAGCAGCGATAAGAGTCTCATCAATGCGGAAATCAGCAGGCAAAGAAGGGGTCTCAAAGCTTCAGACCCCTTTTTTGGTCATTTTTCTTCATCCTTCCATCACTGACCACCGTTCCTTGATTACTAATTCTGCCTAATTACCGTAAACTCAGCCATCAAGTTTGTCGTCCAAAAGGCCATTCACTGGGTCCTGCTAACACTTGCTTTGACGTCCAAACTTAAAAAAAAATTTGCGATAATAAGCCTCCTTGATTCTGCCAAACTGGAGGGCTTATTCCGTTATCTACGCAGTTTTGACCAAAAAGGGAAGGCGTGGCGTATCCGCAAAAACCAGCAATACTTCACAGAGGACGCCAGATTACCACGACATTGGCGGCCATACGGAGGATTGTAGCGAGAAACATAGACTAACCTAATACTAACAATTTATTCCCAGTGTGCTCATGCACAGCCGTCTTTTAATTGATCACGTGATATAAACAAATCAAATATCCAACAGTGCAATTAATGATTCATGCTTATCATCCAACTCAGCCGAAACTTGCGCATTTTTTTCTTAGTGCTCATTTATCATTGTTTCCCACGAGTGCCTTATGTGTCGTTCCAAATAAATAAACAAGTAAATAAATAGACGATTTACTCAACCACTGTGCAATGTAAAAGTTTACGGTGTGTGTTTAGAATTTCGCCACACGAACGCTTTGAAAATGCATTTCATTTCTGGTTCTACCACAAGGACACAGCACTATGATTTGGTTTGGTAGAATGTTTCAGCGTCGACGACGAAGACGCCACTGTAACTGGGTTCACTCACAACAAAATCTGATTCTGTATCACCTTGATCCACGTGGTTATCAGCACCCATTCGCGTCACAATATAAGAAACGGAAATAGGCAACAAAATAGTGTAATAGCTTGATAAGCCGCGCTTTGAGAGACTGTAAGGACGTCACGTTAAAGGAAGCGATTACGATAAGGAATTTTTCGCATCGGGGGAGAACCTGCGCCACACGGAGCAATTACTTGGCTGCCAAGGAAGCAATGTGTGGCGCTTCCACGGCGAAAGGTGCTGTGGTTGCTGAGCAGGACCTCCGCAGCACTCCGCCCCCAGCAGCGTTACGCCCACAAGTTTACTTGTTTATTTGGACGAGCTGCGTGACCAGCAGCGGCGCAAATGGAGTAAAGCGTATTTCTCGCGGTTCCATCAAATTCGTTGCGGTGAACTCGTTCATACGTCCTCTTTCTTAGCTGTTACCTGTTCACGAGTTGAAACCAATGGCCAAAAAAGAGGGTCCCGTTTTGTGTTTTCTTGACGGATTTTTCTGCTTTTTTTCGCTGCTGGGGTACCATTGAACACCACCACGTCACACTAAACCCTTCTTGAATTTATCGTAACCGCTACCTTCAAATTCCCGCCGTACATCCGTCACAAATGTTGTCGACAGAAACAATCCATTCATGGTTCTCAAATTCCTTCACTAAAATTTTTTTTTTTTTTTTTTTTTTTTTTTTTTTTTTTTTTTTTTTTTTTTTTTTTTTTTTTTTTTTTTTTTTTTTTTTTTTTTTTTTTTTTTTTTTTTTTTTTTTTTTTTTTTTTTTTTTTTTTTTTTTTTTTTTTTTTTTTTTTTTTTTTTTTTTTTTTTTTTTTTTTTTTTTTTTTTTTTTGTTATGTTGGTTCCAAATTCCAAACGCTTCACCCGATCTTTCGAATGCGACGCCTGATACATGGCCGCCTCAAGAAGCATTTCTTTCCATGCGTGTCCTTGTCTCCGCCCGACCTACCTCCGACCGTCCACACAGTGTGGTTTTATGTTTGTTTCTCTTAAAATTAAATCTTCTTTCTTGGAAATTTGTACGCTGCTCTAGAGATCACAAGTGACGTATTCATGTTGGCGGAAAACAAGAATTTTCTGTGAACATTTTCTTTAACCGATAGGCTCTCACCATTTTGCACAGATTTTTTTTGCCGAAGCAAGTTCACATTGATTGACCAATGGCCCGTCGGACGAGATTAGATCAGCATCGAGCCCGAATAAAAAGGTAGACCTTCAATCGCTATTCGCTCGAATAACGCATGCCGCATAAAAGTGATTTGACGATCTGAGATTAACTGTCGATGACAAGTGAAACTGAGAGCTGTGGCGAAGGTCAACCAACTGGTTCCACTCTGACTTGCTGCACGGGTGACATTCACTTTAACAAAGCGCTAACGATAATTGCTCGGCTAAGGTCGGTCTCATCAAAGGAGGGCCGCCAGACACACAACTGCCATAATAAACAGCGATGTCCAGCCATACTGACAGCTGCGAATGGCCGCCACAGAGAGCGTCGGGGGTGGTCCGAAACGAAGAAATAAGCTTTATGGTGAAAGTTCTCTCAGACTCATGTGGACAAAGCAGGGGAGCCATGATGATTATCAATGGCATGCGAGTAAAAAGATAAATATATCACTGAAAGCTGATAGTGAGTTGGGGTGAAACATGGCCCTGGTGGTACCCTGGTAAAAGTACAGTCCTATAACTTGGTCAGTTTGGGTGCAGCTCCCGACAAAGGTAAAAAGTAGTCCTGTTATGATAACTAAGAAGGGAGTTCAATCTGCGCTCTCCATTTCCTGCTCCCGTCCGCTTGGTTTTTAATAACATAATGAACAGATCGAAGCATAATGACATGAATTCTAACACTTCTGTAGACATCTTCTGATGAGGGCCGCTAGTCAAAAGATCCTGATATGATGCAGCGAATGTGATGTTGCCGGCAGCATGCAAGAGAAAGGTACCGTATCACTTACATCTACGTCCATTTCTGACTGCTGGTAGAAATACGGTATTCGAAAGCCTTAAAATGCATCTTTCCTCTCTTTCCAATTTCCTTTCTCACGAAATTTACGACTTGTTTCTGCTAATAATTGTAATCAAATCGAAGGTATATTTTCACCTTCTCTCCAAAATTATAAACAAAGTATTTTAACCCTTTCCGGACCGCGCACTTTTGCCGTGGCGGGCGCGTGTGGCCGGCGCCTTTTTATGCTTACCGCCGCGTGCTGCGCGGCGAATATAAACATAATATATTTGATCTGTATTCCATCAACACCATTATTTTATCCCGTTTGTGTGTGCCATGTACCTATATGTAGGGTAATGTGAGGATGATTTTACTAAAATGTTGTTAAAAATGAAGAGTAGGTCATGAAAATGGAGGCAGGAATGAAAATTGTTCAAAATAAGTTGTAATGGGGAAAAAAGGGACCAGAAATGTCCGAAACGTTTGGATGCAATAGCATCAGATACGACGTGCACGTGATGGCATAAATTCTGTTGTATGAAGTGTTTTCAAATGATTTATAACTGTTTTCCCTTAGCTCGAAGTGGAAATCCATTTAATTTTTGGTTATTTTAGGAACTAGTTTGAGATCTAAGACTAGGTTTTTCCATACGACATGAGTATGTTACATAGATATGTAACAACATAAAACATTTTGTCGAAAAACCGAATCCTTGGAAAAATCAGTCCTGACACCCCATGGGTGTCAGGCGGCCACAGGGAGCAAAATGGGTGTCAGGCGGTCCGGAAAGGGTTAAATTAAATTAAACTAAATTATTTCTTGATCGTGCCAAGCTATATTCGACCTGAGGTTGGTTTCACTGATTGTTTTCAGGCAAAACTTATGGTTAGGAGAGAATTTCTAGCCGAGGATCTATCGAGCATTTAGCGAAAAATGCGTTTGAAATTGAGGGTGGGTGATCTCATATAAGAGATAAAGTTTCACCCCAATATATTTTTCACGAGCGACTAAAAAATTATTAGCGAATTTGAAGGAATAGGTAAGGATCGTCGCATCGACGCGGTGCCACTGAGTGGATGTCGCTTGCTCGCAAACACGTCCCAATATTGGGATTCAAGAAATAGATGCAAACTCTAATATGATCCGGAATTGAATGAAGCGAGAACGTGATGGTGTTGACTTGAGTGGACTTATAGCTGACAAACATACCAAACTAGTGCTTTATATATAGAGGGGATATTTCCCAACTGACGCAACTCTAAGATGAGCGCTAGGGTTCGTTCGTGGTTTGTCGTTATGGCTGTCCATAGTCGAAAACCACCAGTATATGGTCCCATTATCTTCCGGCGTCAACTTGTTATAAGAGCGAAAGGAGTGCCCACCTGACTTCCGAACGTCGTCGATTCTTTTCCCCAGGAACAGGGTCCACTGATGATGCGACTGGGTCAGACAAGGGTAGTCTCCGCGACTTCAGCGGGGGATGGTCCTATTTGTGGTTCACCTTCCTCACGGTGTGCAAGGGGGATCGTCAATTTTGATCGAGGGGTGATCATGCTCTGGAATGCTGATAAATGACTTTCATCCGGGACTGTATTATGTAATTGGCTGATGGCTCGGTAGGTTAGATTCCAATAGCTTTCTAGAAAAATAAACTGGTCTCACTACCAGAGACTGAAAACTTCAGGTCGAAGAAGTGCAAAAAAGCATTGGAAATCCGCTTTCCTGACAACATCGCCTTTACTCACTATGAAAACTGAAGGAAACAACGCGAACATATTGAAAGCGCTATCAGCGATCAGTAGAACCATGAATAATCTGTGAAAGTCTTGTCCAAGATGAATCAGCCATTCACGGTGGTTAAGGCTGCCCACCCACAACTCCACGTAGACATGACATAATAAAATACACAAGATGAAAAACATCTTTTCCTAGAAATTTCACAGAAAAACCCTTTCCAGCTGTCATTAAGCAGAGCCAAAAAAGTACTAATATGAATGGAACCAAGGTCAAGTTGATATGATAGGATGGTGTAAGGCTTTGATGGGGTTATGCAAACATGAAGGGGCAGTGGGTGTTGTGAGTAAGAAACACTAAGGAGAAAACCTACTCGCCACTAAGAAGTAAAGAGGGTGCCGTACTGAGGATTTTCCATGTCTTACTCTATTCAGAACAACCTAGAACTCTATCTGTCCGTTGATCATGTGGTTCCAACCCAAACGAAGCACTTTGCAGGTTAGAGAGTTGAATCAAAATAATGCGCAATGCAAACCATTTCTCGAAGGCACTAATCGGGATCAGGCGATTGAAGGAATCCGCTATGCCGATACCATGACTAGGTCTGCAACCATAAAGGTGATGCCGCGGTTGTGAACGAAACCACGCGGCAAACAACAACCCTGCCCTGCTTTCAGGACGACGTGAGCTATGACTGCCCACCGCCGGAAGTGGATGCGTGCGCTAGGCGGAATAACATGCGTGAAATCAGCTGGGTTGATTGCCGTATCAGCTGCTTTCACGGAGCCAGCAATGGTTGGCATGTCCGAAAACTCGTTCGGACATGCATTCCTCCTAAGCCGCCTCCTTCGCCGCTGTTGGGGAAGAAGGTTTTATTTCGGTCTTGTCGACGGCTCGCTTTTTCTTCTTTGGCGTTCCATTTCGCATCTCTGCGCTCATTTCCAAGCGCAAAAATACCCCGACTCAATCCCGACCCGTGCCGTTCGGGTTCATGGGGTGGAAACAGCATGATGGACTTTACGCTGCGTGAAGGGACGGGTCTATTTTTTGATGCGGTAAATAGCAGGAGAACCGTATTTTGCTATGGTGGATGAATGGGTCGTATCGGCTACAAATTTTCCCAAAACCTGGCTAAGCCTTGTAGGCATAACCCCTATCCCACCCTATTAACATTCATGTGATCTACGTCGTAACACCTCCTCCCTTCCCCTCCCAAACCGGATGCCCATGGCCAGTAGTGCAAATCTGGTCATTCAGATGGCCCCATATCCATTCATTAAAAAACGTATCGCTGTGGTCTGCACGAGCTTGCGTGTCCATAGTGCTCCCCGCCCTCTCCCCCTCCTATTTCAGCCAGGTTGCAATCTTTTTGGAGCTATTTCCTTGCAAATATGATGGTAAAACCTCTCCCAAGCCAAAAGTACATTTAAAAATGACAAGGTTGTAGGAGATTTTCGCCTTAATAATCCAGGGAAGTGGCTAGCATGCACCGTAGCCATGCCTGGGAGACTGAAAGTGACTGTACTGGGCAAGCTAGCCCAAAAATATAAAGAAAGGAGGAGCACCGAACTTGACCAATAGCACCTATTTCGAGTGCGCCATGCAATTCACCTTCACTCGTAACTTGCAGGTTCATATGGTTTTTAACTCACAGAGTGACTTGTGAAACTAGTCAGTACACGGCCATACATAGTTCCATCCTACTGTAGGTGCAATACAAGTGGGATGGGCACGCCGTATTTTTGAATACGGTAGGCGCGAAATGTATGTAAGTGGGACTGCTGCCCGCTACTATGACGTGACGAGACGCTATGAAGTAACTTTCACATTCTAGCTTTTGACGCATCCCCTAAATGCCCTCACAGCCTCCCCTAGATTAGCTACACATCCAATTTCCTCAGTTCTCGTGACACATACGAGCAGCGGCCTGCCCACCGTATTCAAGAAATACACGTGCCCATCCCAGTTGTACTGCATCCTGCTGTATTTGTTTATCACAATTTAGCATATCACATAAGGTTAGTACTTGCAATTAGTTGTCACGGTAGTGAACTCGGCAAACCGCTAGAGTACACACTGTGATTCGTCCGCACACCAGTCTGCGTCTCTGCCTTCTCGCCACGAGACGAACTTCCCGTCAGGGGCGGTATTCAATCCTTCCCCCAGGGGGATAGGCTCCCCCACTTTCTTCACGATTTGGGGCGCGGCCGCGGCGAGCGCGGACGAGTTGATAGTGCCCGCGAACTGTGCTGATGGAGTGTTTTCAAACCTACCCGCACAGTTCGCGGGCACTACCAACTCGTCCGCGCTCGCCGCGGCCGCGCCCCAAATCGTGAAGAAAGTGGGGGAGCCAGGGGGATATATCCCCCTACTCTGATTCAATCCTCTGGGGGGACAAAAAAGGGTTGCGTCATAGGACCTCGCATACCTCTGTGTTTCTACCTGCCAGACAGTTAGAGCAGCGCGACCCCTCAGGGGAAAGAGTGCTTCATCAGTGGAGGGTAGTAGCGCTGCTCTAACTGTCTGGCAGGTAGAAACACAGAGGTATGCTAGGTCCTATGACGCAACCCTTTTTTGTCCCCCAGAGGATTGAATCAGGAGGGGGATATATCCCCCTGGGGGAAGGATTGAATACCGCCCCTGGTGCCCCTCAACCGAGGTCCCCTCGTCGATGCGCCACCTGGCTTGTCTGTGCCCTCACCTACAAATAGTGTTAGCACCAACCACGAGAGGAAGAACCTGTGAATCAGAAGGAATGTAACCAGTTCAGGAGGGAAGTCACCTAACATGTGTGAAAAGCTGGAATGAGTTCATACTTTTCCGCAAGAGGAGGCGTAGAGAAGCCGCGCGGTGCTGCGGCCCTTACCAACTGCATTAGAATCCAGTTGCTTTGCAATCATTGACCCTCAGACGTCTTACTTTTCATTGCATGGGAATTTTTAACATTAACTCAAGGAGATGATGGACCTACCTAATGCAAAGGCTGTCGGGGAATCAAGTGCTGACAGTGCGACTACGGCGCGTACATGTGTTACGGCGCTGTTCAGAGTACGGCTGTTCATAGCTTACGCTTTGATAGATTCGGTGATTTCGTTAACAGCGTTATGTGCGTTTTAGTTGGGAGCTGCCTACGCGTGGCATGTTCACTTACTTTAGTGTGGAGCGGAGAATTACGTGAGTTAGGGGGAGTGTAGCCAATCTAGCAGGGTGGGAGATGAGGGTAGTCGCTTGACATGCGTGAAAAGTTGAAATGTTCGAGTTTCCACTATGTCATGTGGAGTGCCCCCACCCTCCCGAGTCGCATTGACTCCGCACCTTGAGCTGGGGTATTAGGATTTTCGATGGAAGAAGCTCCGAAGAGGCTGATCCGATTTCTCATTCTTCTAGCTTGAACAGAAGTCTGTTAGCCCACCCCGAAGCTCTTCCGTACCCCAGCCTCCACCCCATTTCCAAAAATCCTAGTACCTCACGGAGGAGTCACGAAATTATGGCCTTACACCTTTGCACTCATTGACATTGCTTTTAGGTCCGCCTGATTGGAGCAATTTTCGTGATGCCATCTCTTTAAATTGCGTGCATCGCCACTTGTGATTTGTTTGTCCTGGACGATGCCGGTCTTCATACATTCGTAGTTCTTGCGAATCTATGGCGGTGCAGCAGGGTGAAAATCGTGTCGAGTACGTGGTCGCAGAGGTACGACCCCCCCCCGAAATCGAGATCCTGGCACGACCCCCTCTAACAGAGCAAATTAATTCAATTAAAATAAATCCTGCAAAACAAATCAAAAAAAAAATTCTGCAAAATAATGCTAAGGACGCTTCATCTTGTCATCTATGCACGTCTTCCATCGCTGCATACTTTTGTGTACATACTGAAATATCGACTCGAGGAAAGAGGCATTAACTTTGTGTGACCTCAAGGCGAGGTTCGTTCAGAAACGCACAGAAATCCTGAAGACACGGGGTTGCGATTCAATCTTGATTCTTGCTTGAGTATATCAAAACAGCCGAGTGTATCAAAGGCCGATTCAACGGCAGCTGCGGCGCGATTGTCACTGGGTCAGATTTGCCGAAATTTCAAAAAAAAAACGTCCGAATCTACACCCTCGATGAAAAGGTTGCATTCCTCCATTTCACAACCTTTGAAGCAGCTTGAGGTAGAGTTAGATAGAGCTGGATTTCGCGTTTCCAACAAGCATCGAAATTGCTCTGGAAGCCTTCCTTGCAGAAAGATAGGGTCTGTCAAATTTCGTCGAGTAAATGTCGAGGAGGCCGAAATTTTCACGCGAGTTTTTGCCACTTCAAGAGCAATATATCTCTTATATTGTAAGATCCTGAAAAAGGGAAGATAGTTTTGGAAAGCGGAAGGTTTGCGCTTCCTGATGGTCTGTTTAGTTTTCTTCTACAGCTTTTTGGTTGAAGAGATAATTGCGTCGAGGATCTATCGAGGTCGGATCCGGCCACCTGGAAATCCGCTCCCTCATTCACCATTGCAAGTGTGACTCGTTGGCAACACTCGGAATGTGTCTAGAACAATATCTTTGAACGCAAACAATAAGAATAGGAGCAATCGTCATCATCCGATTTGGTATTGGTATAAGCCATGCATCCCTCCTCCACTCACAGTTGCAGAATCGATTGAAAGGTGTTATATGATGGGGACCTTCGAACGAAACTGTATTGTAGTAGACATAGTGTGTTGTGCTATTCCTGTAACCTAAAAAACAACTTCATTTGCCCAGCGCTTTTTCTTCACGGTTGTCGTTTTTTTCCGACAGGGTCCCTAACAACAGCGTCATTCTCAGCGAGGTATTAAGGGAGAAGGAGCGAGCGATAGGCAGAGGAGGTGCCTTTGCAGCGCGTGCGCACATGTGGCAGTCTTCTTTGCGGGGATGCACTTTCATTCTTTGTACTGCCTTCAAATACGCCCTTCTCATGAAGGTGGAGGAATGGAGCGACTGAACCTGCAAAGAAAATTTAATATCATGTTTTTTTTCAGATGTTTTCATTTTCTGCTGCGCTATACCCTATTACCTATCTGCACCATGATACCACTTCTGTTACTGACCCCCAAGAGTACGACCCCCCATGGACCAGCCCAACAGGTACGACCCCCCTGTCGAGGATTTCCTCGACCGATATTCACCCTGGCCGGCTGAAGCGGTGGAGGCGTATAACTTCGTAAGGTTATTTGTATTGTGATTGTGTTTTCGTCGTTTGTTTTATTATTAGCAATTCTAGTCTTGATTATATACAGGTATCCGAAAGTTGGGGTAGGGTGTGACGGCTCCCCCACTTTCTTCACGATTTGGGGCGCGGCCGCGGCGAGCGCGGACGAGTCGATAGTGCCCGCGAACTGTGGTGGTGATGCGTTTTCAAATTTACCCGCACAGTTCGCGGGCACTATCGACTCGTCCGCGCTCGCCGCGGCCGCGCCCCAAATCGTGAAGAAAGTGGGGGAGCCGACAGACGTCCACGTGGAAGCATACAGAGAACTTCCGCTGATAGAAGTTACGGGAGCTTGCAGCATGCTTTGTGATATTCAGCGATGTAGAACACGCCTACGCAACTCGTCGCATAACTTCGTATAGCATTCATTCTACTTTAGGCTGGTGTCAGAGTCCGCGATCCGTCGCAGGTTTCGCTGATTTTCGCGATTGCGCGAAACCTGCGACGGATCGCAAAAATTGCAAGTGCCCCATTTGAACATTTGAAACACTGAATATGAAACAAGTGGAATCATGAGCAGTCGTCATTCAGCCATCACTATCAAGCAGAAGTGGCGGCGAGAACACTTGCAGTATTGATCGGCACTTGTGATTTCCATGACCTCGTCGCGTGAATCGCGTGAATCGCGCACGCGCAAATCGCTAAAATCACGAAAATCAGCGAAACCTGTGACGGATCGCGGACTCTGACACCGCCCTATTGACAAGAGACCAGCTGTAGTGCGCACTCACCCATCACGTCTGATTTCTCGTCATTATCTCTCCAGGTCTTATTGATTCACTGGGATTTGGAGATTAGCGACAGTTTTTGTGGAGTGATACGCATTGTTTACTTTCTTTAAGTGTTTTAAAGGCGGTCTATCAAAGGTGTTGTGGAATCAATCGAAGTTGAAGATTTGAAATAACCGTTTGTGTAGGATTTCTCTGTATTCAGGAAGGGTGCCCTGCCAACTGACATATGAAACGAGAGAAGTTCCGAGGACAGTTTCACTGCAGATATTGCTTTATTTTCTAGAAACCAGAGCCAGAG
Source organism: Ostertagia ostertagi (assembly GCA_036418205.1). Lineage (NCBI taxonomy): Eukaryota > Metazoa > Nematoda > Chromadorea > Rhabditida > Trichostrongylidae > Ostertagia > Ostertagia ostertagi. The sequence goes on along the minus strand of MU870349.1, from coordinate 19,476 downwards.
CAGGGCAGTTTCCATTTTGCAGAGGTGAGCGTTGTCACGTTGTTTTCACCAATCTTTCGTGAATTCTTTCCTTTTAAATTTTTCTTTGAGACCATTACCCCTGGAAAGAAGGAGGCTCAATATTTTGTTATAGTGCACTAAACGCATTTACAAAGATAACAATCATTATAAACGATTAGAACACACGATACACATCTAGTGAGCAAGTAGGTGAGAAATTTGAGGGTCGAGGATCTCATGTCACCAGACTCACTCCCTCCTAGACGCCCTCGAACCAGGGTCAACCGTGACGTTCGCACTTTTTCAAAAATTTCGCGACCCCCTCTTTTGCGGGGTCTCGATGCGACCCCCACAACCACCATGAGTTCAGGAGGCTCACCCCAATACGACCACGATTCTTTCTACCCCGACTCCGCCCACTTTTTCTCTACAAAACGAGCGTAGAGCGGGGGGGGGGTACATTAGTCTAATGAAACGGCGGCAAACTTTTTCTACTCCCACCTACCTCTACCTCACCCTGTGCGCCAACTCTTCAATCTAAATTGCCTCATTCAACCCCTGAATGCGACCCTCTCCAAAACCAACCACCATTGCGACCCTTCCTTGGAATAGTGCGAACGAACGGTTGACCCTGCCTCGAACCTCCCCAAACCTTCTTCTATTTAGCTCACAATGGTTTTCTTCAGCAAGAAACATCGAACACAACAGCAGCAAATTCAAAAAATCCAAGGGAATGCAAATGCAGCATTGGAATTTTCGTAAACAACACAAGCTGTTGCAGTCAAACACCCCATCATAGACTAATGGCGCCTTTTTACTTCTATTTACTTCTAAATATTAACTTAAGCGCTAAAGATCTCGGTAGATACAGTAGCTGTTTAGGCCAGAGATCGCACTTGAGGGCGCAGCATACTGCGCGATTCAATGGGCCGAGATGAATAGTCTCTAAACTATCGAAGCGTCGCAGATTTGTGGCGAGATGCGAAGACGCTGCCTGACTAAGGTGTCTGGAACTTGTGCCATCTTACCATTAGCGTATGGCCCTGGACTATTTAGGCTATCATAAGCATGTGAAGAAATGCCTCACTCCGATAGCCACGTAGGCGCCGTGCAATACCTAAGTGTTGTGCCAGCGAAGTGTGGGTACGAGCGATGCACGAGCGACTCCACAGCGTGGAAAGTGGCGAGAGGCCTTCTCGTTCGCAGGTTGACTCTCGCTTCCTTCCCAGGCCTGCGGAAGCATGGGAGTATGAGTGGGAGTATCGCCAATTAGCCACAATGTGGAGTCGCTGATGCATCGTTTGCAGTCCTCCCTGGACTAACAAACTGCGACACCAGCGTAACCATGACCTTCCACGCCTCGAACCGTCGAGCGTGCGCTGAAATAGGACCCGTGTCTTGACAATGACACTGCGATTGGATTACATGAGATGGACTTGTTCTGTATTTTGATGAATTCTTTCACGTGTAGCAAACCGACGGCAATTGCCTGCCATGCACCATTTACAATGTTAGCTGTAAGATAGAAAGCTATATTCTGCAAGTAGTTGCAGTTAAGCAGCAGTGTTGTATTATACAGCTTAATAAGGCACACTAAAGAATACCGTTAATGGAACTCTTTCGAAGTATCGAAATGCCAATGCTTCACTAAACGGTGAAGTAAAGGGTTCCAGATGCAATGAAATCCTAGGATGGTGCATGTTATGTGGAGCGAACACGAAAGGCAAAGACATTTGGCAAAATCATACAATGGCAATCGCACAAGCTAGTCGCTGATCTAAAAATCGTTCTGCACAACATCAAGCAATCAGAAGAATTTGTCGTGGTCAAGTGTTCTTCTTTTTGAGGATACAATCCTCGCTGCAGGACAAGTTTTAGGGGCAGTGTATTTGAAATCATCTCTCGTCTGCGACGTACCAGTGAAAGGGTAACCACCTAACTGTAGATTATTCCTGGGTCGGAACATCGAGAAACGTTCGCCAGTTCCGCCCTTGAAGGATTCTCTGAAACATTCGATGAGGCTGCTGAATGACCATGAAGTAGGGTAGTGTCTGGTACCTGTTTATTGTGCTTCCGTCCAGAGGATCGGTGTTCCTGTCAATCTGATCCTTTGGACGAGCCAGCGTGAATCTTTCACCAGTACCGCCTTTGTACGATTCCCTATACGATCAGAGTTGCGAGCAGCATGGGAATTTCATATGGAGCCACTCGATGGAAGCACGGTCAACAGGTCAGTTATGGCTCCATATGAAATTGCCATGCTGCTCGCAACTCTGATCGTATAGGGAATCGTACAAAGGCGGTACTGGTGAAAGATTCACGCTGGCTCGTCCAAAGGATCAGATTGACAGGAACACCGATCCTCTGGACGGAAGCACAATAAACAGGTACCAGACACTACCCTACTTCATGGTCATTCAGCAGCCTCATTGAATGTTTCAGAGAATCCTTCAAGGGCGGAACTGGCGAACGTTTCTCCATGACTCGGCCGAAAGATCAGATCGACAGAAACACGGAGCCGCTCGATGGAAGCACGGTCAACAGGTCAGTTATGGCTCCATATGAAATTGCCATGCTGCTCGCAACTCTGATCGTATAGGGACTCGTATAAAGGCGGTACTGGCGAACGTTTCTCTATGACTCGGCCGAAAGATCAGATCGACAGAAACACGGAGCCGCTCGATGGAAGCACGGTCAACAGGTCAGTTATGGCTTTATATGAAATTGCCATGCTGCTCGCAACTCTGATCGTATAGGGAATCGTACAAAGGCGGTACTGGTGAAAGATTCACGCTGGCTCGTCCAAAGGATCAGATTGACAGGAACACCGATCCTCTGGACGGAAGCACAATAAACAGGTACCAGACACTACCCCACTTCATGGTCATTCAGCAGCCTCATTGAATGTTTCAGAGAATCCTTCAAGGGCGGAACTGGCGAACGTTTCTCTATGACTCGGCCGAAAGATCAGATCGACAGAAACACGGAGCCGCTCGATGGAAGCACGGTCAACAGGTCAGTTATGGCTCCATATGAAATTCCCATGCTGCTCGCAACTCTGATCGTATAGGGACTCGTATAAAGGCGGTACTGGCGAACGTTTCTCTATGACTCGGCCGAAAGATCAGATCGACAGAAACACGGAGCCGCTCGATGGAAGCACGGTCAACAGGTCAGTTATGGCTCCATATGAAATTGCCATGCTGCTCGCAACTCTGATCGTATAGGGAATCGTACAAAGGCGGTACTGGTGAAAGATTCACGCTGGCTCGTCCAAAGGATCAGATTGACAGGAACACCGATCCTCTGGACGGAAGCACAATAAACAGGTACCAGACACTACCCTACTTCATGGTCATTCAGCAGCCTCATTGAATGTTTCAGAGAATCCTTCAAGGGCGGAACTGGCGAACGTTTCTCCATGACTCGGCCGAAAGATCAGATCGACAGAAACACGGAGCCGCTCGATGGAAGCACGGTCAACAGGTCAGTTATGGCTCCATATGAAATTGCCATGCTGCTCGCAACTCTGATCGTATAGGGAATCGTACAAAGGCGGTACTGGTGAAAGATTCACGCTGGCTCGTCCAAAGGATCAGATTGACAGGAACACCGATCCTCTGGACGGAAGCACAATAAACAGGTACCAGACACTACCCTACTTCATGGTCATTCAGCAGCCTCATTGAATGTTTCAGAGAATCCTTCAAGGGCGGAACTGGCGAACGTTTCTCTATGACTCGGCCGAAAGATCAGATCGACAGAAACACGGAGCCGCTCGATGGAAGCACGGTCAACAGGTCAGTTATGGCTCCATATGAAATTGCCATGCTGCTCGCAACTCTGATCGTATAGGGAATCGTACAAAGGCGGTACTGGTGAAAGATTCACGCTGGCTCGTCCAAAGGATCAGATTGACAGGAACACCGATCCTCTGGACGGAAGCACAATAAACAGGTACCAGACACTACCCCACTTCATGGTCATTCAGCAGCCTCATTGAATGTTTCAGAGAATCCTTCAAGGGCGGAACTGGCGAACGTTTCTCCATGACTCGGCCGAAAGATCAGATCGACAGAAACACGGAGCCGCTCGATGGAAGCACGGTCAACAGGTCAGTTATGCTCCATATGAAATTGCCATGCTGCTCGCAACTCTGATCGTATAGGGAATCGTACAAGGGCGGTACTGGTGAAAGATTCACGCTGGCTCGTCCAAAGGATCAGATTGACAGGAACACCGATCCTCTGGACGGAAGCACAATAAACAGGTACCAGACACTACCACTACCCCACTTCATGGTCATTCAGCAGCCTCATTGAATGTTTCAGAGAATCCTTCAAGGGCGGAACTGGCGAACGTTTCTCCATGACTCGGCCGAAAGATCAGATCGACAGAAACACGGAGCCGCTCGATGGAAGCACGGTCAACAGGTCAGTTATGGCTTTATATGAAATTGCCATGCTGCTCGCAACTCTGATCGTATAGGGAATCGTACAAGGGCGGTACTGGTGAAAGATTCACGCTGGCTCGTCCAAAGGATCAGATTGACAGGAACACACCGATCCTCTGGACGGAAGCACAATAAACAGGTACCAGACACTACCCTACTTCATGGTCATTCAGCAGCCTCATTGAATGTTTCAGAGAATCCTTCAAGGGCGGAACTGGCGAACGTTTCTCTATGACTCGGCCGAAAGATCAGATCGACAGAAACACGGAGCCGCTCGATGGAAGCACGGTCAACAGGTCAGTTATGGCTCCATATGAAATTGCCATGCTGCTCGCAACTCTGATCGTATAGGGACTCGTATAAAGGCGGTACTGGCGAACGTTTCTCTATGACTCGGCCGAAAGATCAGATCGACAGAAACACGGAGCCGCTCGATGGAAGCACGGTCAACAGGTCAGTTATGGCTCCATATGAAAATTGCCATGCTTGTCTCGCAACCC